>OU342741.1:89655303-89856686 GCA_910589775.1 Avena eriantha
ATGGATATTGAGATGCTATTTCAGACTGATTATTGATTCTATCATGTCTTTGTTATTTATGATCTTGCATGCTTTCTGTTGTTAGTAGCTATCTTGGCCAAGTAGATGCTAGCAACTCCAAGAGTTATTATTTATGCTCGATAGTGGGTTCATGCCTCTGGTAATCTGGGGAAGTGACAGAAATCTCTAAGGTACTAGATGTGCTGTTGCTACTAGGGAGAAAACAACAATCCTTTGATCATAGAACAATCGTATTGTTTACTTTACACGCAGTTGGTAAAGCAATAATCTGTTGCTTGCAACTTAATATTGTAGGGGGTTCGGATGATAACCTGAAGGTGGATTATTAGTCATAGATGCAGTTGCTTGGCGGTCTATGTATTATGTTGTAATGCCCAATCAAGTCTCAAAGGAGTCAAGATGATTAGTATATGCATGTATTGCTTTCTCGGTGTTTGTCAATTGCGCCGCTGTAAGTTTTTCACCCAGTATGTTATCTATCTTAAGGAGAGCCACCTCTAGTGAACTATGGATCGCGGTCGTTTTTCTTTACATACATTCTACAATCTTTTACTCCTTTGTGTTTACTTTCTGCAAACTTTTACTTCTTTCCATTCGATACGTTTAATCCTTTGTTTTCCGCAAAACATGGTGAGATTGACAACCTCATCGCAAGTTGGGGACAAAGTTCTGTGGTTGTGTTGTGCAGGTCTCCACGTTGCTACTAGCACCGGTAGTGCGCCCTGCCAAAGCTCAGCTAGTAACACCTTTGGGGTGTTTCCTTGCTCCTACTGGTTTGATTAAACCTTGGTTTCATAAATGAGGGAAAACTTGCTGTTGTGCTCATCGTACCTTCCTCTTGGGGTTCCCAACAAGCTCTACGTCGAACGACGAGCACATCAATGGAGCACCTCAAGACAAAAACTATGAAATTTAGGAAGATTCTTTAATTTTATGCATTTTATATTCCAAAAGGCCAACGGCCAGGCGAACATGCCAAACAATGTATCCCCTAACATTCGATGATAAATAAAGAAGAGTTTCCCACAATGGGGTTTTGAGATCTACGCCATTCAGTACACGGGGGCTTCGACAATTGCGCCAAGTGCGCAAAATTGTCGGGTCCTATATAACGTGCAAATAAAGGGTGTCTTGCACGAATAAGAAAAATCCCGTATAAACATACGACCTTTTTGACAAATACAATGGAATCCCACAATATTTTCTCTAAAGTACAAATGTACACAATGAAGAAAAACAGCTAGATGTTATAAAGAAATCCTCGTATGCCTCTAGGCACCTCCGGACGATCCTAATTGTAGGACTACGGACGGAAGCATAATAATGCACCATATTAACAAGACCATCGCCAGGAGGGAGAGGAAGCCCCGACGATACAACATCCAAGTCCAGCATTGGATGGTGCATATGCACCCAGGAAAGTGCAAGTTGGGCACCCGCTACAAGCTGGAGCTTCACAAAATGATGAATCATTTCACCCTACCAAAATTTTGCTAGTAAATTAGCTAGATTATGAGGCTGAGGATCTCGGGGAAACATTGCATTGTATACAATGGCCAACGATCTATGGAAGAACTCGACAAACTGCTCCACCTTTGACACACAATCTTGAAGCAAAGCCACCGCATAAGCACAGCGGTGGTCAATCCAGAAATCCATTTCGGAATTTTGGGAAGCAGACACAAGAGCTTGAATTCGATTGCGCAGATATTGGGATTCCTCCCTCCCGCACAATCAAATGCCTACAAAAAAGAGGAGGAGATAAAAAATTGATATCCCACAAACAAAAGGGAAAACACAAAAATAACGTGGAGGACTTACACAACATTGTCTCACTCGCCCCGAAAATTTCCTCCAAGAAGTACGCTTCACGATCCAGGGCCTGGCGCGTTTTTGACTGAGCAACGTCCTCCATTGATTGCACAACCCAAAGTTTTCCTTCAAGTCTCTTCACCTGGTCAATTTCGTTGCATACAACAGCGGGTCCACTTCACGTACAATAGCAGTCTCGGTTGCACCCATGCCAAATGAAGATGGGATTGCATCCGACGTCTGAGCAGACGCAGAAGGAGCCACCGGATCGCTCAATATCTGGCAGGGCACACGAAAAATAGAGAGCCTTTAGCATACAAAGGGCAACTCACATACATATGTACAGAAGCTGTTTTCTCATCAAAAGGAGGCGCTTAAAAGCAAGATAAGCCATAGTTCATTACAAGAAGTAGAGCAAAAGACGATAATAGCTACAAAAAAAAACTACGGAGCAGCCTTTTCTATAGATAAGGTCACACTAGCATATGAAGCACTAGCTACAGGAATAATAGGGCAACAGCCGAAGAAGGAGCACCAGTCGAAGAAGGGGCAGCGGATTTCTCCGGACCCATGCCTATGCCCAAAATTAGCCGAGAATAGTTCTTAGCCCTCTTAATGAAAGGCTTCAAATCAACTTCTTGGCCAATGGAGGTGACTGGGACATAGGAGCTAACATTTTGCCAGTCGACCTTCTCGCCATGCGCCATCACCAAGGCCATCAAAGTCTCGGCACCAATCTTCGATCGAGTGATGCTATAGCCAACAAGCGGGATCGGATTACCGTTGAAAATAGCAACAAGATCGTTCAAATCAGCTGACACTTCCTTCACCGGGAAAACCTCAGCATGTAAACTCTTGAAGGCGTGGCGCGAGCGGATAAGGATGTTGTGCCCAAGAACACTATTAGCCTCTAAAGTGCCCATATCATCCGATAAAGGGTCAACCCTCTTATTTTCGTTCAGCACTAAATTTTGTCCTATCAGCTCTGCACATACGAAAAAGGGTTGAGAACCACAAGGAGGAAAAAGGAGTAAAACAGAAATTTTCCTCGAAGACATAAAACTTACGAGTTAAAGAAGCATTGAAGGTCACCAAGCGCTTCCAAAGATCTTCATCTCGGGTGGAAACTTGTTGGCCTTCTCCTCGGCATTGGCACTGGCACTATGCTTGGCCTCCTCCAAAGCCTTCTCGGCTACCCGCAGTTTGGCCTCCAGATCACCGACACACTTTATCGCTTCGTCTTGGATGACCCCAGACTCTTTGACAATGGCTGAGCAATCAGAGAGTAATACAAAAACTCAGGAAAAAGGAGGGTGTAGAAAAGGTCAAAGTCATAAAGATGAAAAGAATATACCTTTCTGATCTTTGGATTCATTACGGATCTTGATAAATCAAGAGGCCATATCAACCATCTCACGCATCAAAGGCTCCACAAAAGAGGAACGTCAGGAGAAATGAGCAAAGAGAGAAGTCGAGCCTTCGTCGCGCTGGGCTCTCCTCCTACGGAGGATCCTCCTCACGAGGCAACGAGTACATCACCAAGAAGAGGCAGTCGCGAATGGCTCACCTCACTGAACAAGAGCGCATAGACACCACGAAAGTCCTCGACTTCGGCTCTATGACAGTCGACACGAGAGGAAACGTGGTCCCCAGGACGCCGCAGGCCGCGGTGACAGCAGCCACCATGTACCTCCTCAACAACCAGCCACCAGCTGGAGATCCCCGAACCGCCATGCACCGATCTACGATCGTAGGTTTGGAGCTAATCGAGGCCGCCCTCGACAAGGAACCGGTACCAGACCCAAAAAAGGGCAAAGCGCTAGCAAAACGCTACTCCTCACCCTCATCCAGCGATGACAGTCATGACCTGTCTCGATGCCGTCATTCACGGCGACACGATCGCGACTACGATGCGTGCAATGACCTCACACAACGCAAGATCGACAAGTCAAGAGCACGACGTGCTCGGTCGACTGACTCGGAAGAGGAAGACGGGAAACTCTGCTGCGCTAGATGCTTCAGCAGATCCATTAGGCAGAAGCGAATGCCTAAGGGGTTTAAACTTCCGTCAGAAAATCCGAAGTTCGACGGTCTACAGGACCCTAAAATCTGGCTAGAGGATCACATTTCCTCCGTCAGGCTCCACGGAGGCAGTCGAAGTACTACCATGCAATGCTTGCAGCTACAGCCGCAGGGCGCCGCCCGAGCATGGCTCAATAGCCTCCCACGCGGATCCATTCGCAGTTGGGATGAGCTGGTCTACAGCTTCGTGCACAACTTTAAAGGCACGTAGAAAAGGCCCACATCAATCAAAGAACTGAGATGCTGCCAGCAAAGATCTGGCGAATCGCTGCGCTCATACATACGAAGGTGGTCCATCATCAAGAACTCTGCGGAAAACATCTCGGAAGACCGCGCGATTGATGCATTCAACGGTGGCGTCCGTCGTCTAGAGCTCAGGGAGGAGCTGGGCCACTCAAAGCCCCAGACCATCGACCACCTGATGGAGATCGCGAATCGGTGGGCTGATGGAGAAGATTCGGTGAAGAACCGCGCTCACTCCGATGAGGAGGCAGAACTTGAACGCAGACGCGACCGCCGAGGCAAACGCCGCATGCGCATCTACGACGACCGTGACGACGTCAACATGGTCGCAGCTGGCTACGCCGATAGACGCGACGACAACCGCAACAGCGGATACCGCAGCGGTGGATACCGCGACTCTGGGAAAACCATGCAAGTATGGAAACGCCGCACTCGCGACGAGGCACCCGCGACCTCCATCGAGGAAAAACTGTCCGGACCATGCATGGTACACTTCTACATCGACAAGCATGACGGCAAGAGAAAGTCCAGCCACCTCCTCAAGGACTGCCGCGAGTTCCTCAAACTACACGAGGGATTGGTTCGGATGAACCGCAACGCGGTCGAAAGAGGCTACGGGGCCGCTCCAGGTGTCGTGGCACATGGCGCACCGCCACCTCCACCGGGGCCACCACCGAACGGAGCTGCACCGGACCAACACCACGGAGGAGAACCGTACCCACGGGCCATGGGTACCATGATGATCCAAAAGGGGCACCCCTCCAACAGGGTGCAGAAAGCCATCACTCGCCAAGTCAACTTGGCCACGCACTCACCACCATCCACCACTGAGTACCTCAGTGGCAGTGAGTCGTGCATCACCTTCGATAAACGAGACCACCCGCCTCAAGTACCTCGCCCAGGCCATTGCCCCCTCGTACTCGAGGCGCAAATTGGAGGCTTCGACATGAGTCGCGTCTGCATGGATGGCGGAAGCGGCATCAACCTCATATTCGCGAGTACCTTGCGAGCAATGAGGATCCCTCTAACTTGCTTGGAGGCATCGGACACAACGTTCCACGGCATCGTCCTAGGGAAAGGCGTATACCCCCTGGGCAAAATCAACCTCGACGTCATATTCGGCACGCCAAGGAACTTCCGGCGCAAGCGCATCGATTTTGAGGTCGTCGACTGGCCCTCACAATACCACTGCATCCTCGAACGCGTCGCGTTCGCTAGGTTCGTGGCGGTACCCTACTACGCCTACCTGCAGACGAAAATGCCAGGTCCCAACAGCGTCATCATGATCAACAGAAGCTTTGAGCGATCTGACAGTTGCGACAGGGAATTCAACAGAATCTCCCAGTCCTTCGGCATGTAGGAGGAGCTCGCGCGATTGAGGGAAACGACAGACAACAGCCTGCCTCCCCCGAGCAGGCCAAGCTCACCTGATCTCTCCTTCGACTCATCTGTGCACACAAAGAAGGTGCAGGTCCATCCGACAGATCCCGCCAAAACGGCCCTCATCGCCAACAACTTGAGTCCCGCATAGGAACTCGCGCTCGTCGAATTCCTCCATGAGCACTGGGAAATTTTTGCCTGGTGTCCTACGGACATGCCAGGAGTTCCCAGGGAATTCGCCGAGCACGCACTCAACATCAACCCCGACGCAAGGCCAGTCAAGCAAACAATCAGGCGACTGTCTGAGCCACGAGCGTAGGCAGTTGGCATGGAGATCAACAGACTCCTCGAGGCCAAATTCATACGCGAGACCAAGGAAAGCACTTGGCTCGCCAATACGGTGCTGGTGCCAAAAATGGTCACGGATATCCTACGGATGTGCGTGAACTTCACTTCTTTAAACAAGCACTGCCCAAAAGATCACTTCCCGCTACCACGAATCGATCAAATCATCGACTCCACCGTTGGATGCGAGCACCTCTGCTTCCTCAATGCCTACTCAGGTTATAACCAAATTCGAATGAAGGAGGAAGACCAGGAGAAGACCGCGTTTACAACGCCCTTCGGTGTGTTCTGCTACAACACAATGCCCTTCGGGCTAAAAACGCGGGAGCCACCTACCAACGGTGCATGCAGGCTTGCCTCAAGGAGCAATTGGGTCGCAACATCCAAGTCTATGTCGACGACATAGTAATCAAAACCAAGGAGGAAGCCTCTCTAATCGACGACTTGCGTGAAACATTCGCTAACCTCGATCGTTACCGGATTAAGCTCAATCCGGACAAATGCGCCTTTGGTGTACCATCTGGGCAGCTGCTCGGGTATCTCATCTCCGCGAGAGGGATTGAGGCAAACCCAAAAAAAGTAAAGGCCATACTGGCCATGGAGAAGCCAAAGAACATAAGAGGCGTCCAGCAACTAGCCGGACGAATCGCGACCCTCAGTCGATTTATCAGTCGAATAGGGGAAAAGGCACTGCCCTTCTATCAGCTCCTCCGCAAAGCTGACAAATTCGAGTGGACCAAGGAAGCGCAAGAAGCATTCAAAGATCTCAAGTGCCTGTTATCCACCTCGCCAGTACTGGTGACTCCACGAGAAAGGGAGCCACTATTGCTATACATCTCTGCGACCAACCAAGTGGTTAGTACAGTGCTCGTCGTCGAGCGGGGCGAGGAAAACAAGGTCCATGGCGTACAACGCCCGGTATACTACCTCAGCGAGGTCCTCACGTCAACAAAACAGCGGTACCCGCACTACCAGAAGCCGGCGTACGGCGTCTTCATGACCACCCGGCGACTGCGCCATTACTTTCAGGAACACCCAATCGTGGTAGTCAGCGACGCCCCATTGGGACATATCCTCAATAACTCCGACGCCACGGGACGAGTCGCGCTTTGGGGAATCGAACTGTCTCCACGAGACATCACATACGAAAAGCGCGAAGCAATCAAGTCGCAAGTTCTCCCTGACTTTCTCGTGCATTGGATGGAAAACCAACTCCCGGACAAGCCAGATATGTCCTACCTCTGGACAATGCATTTCGATGGTTCCAAGCGGAAAGACGGAGCAGGAGCAGGTGTCATATTGACGTCACCTCAAGGAGACAAGCTGAAATACATCCTGCGAATGCAGTTCATAGCCTCAAACAACGAGGCTGAATACGAGGCCCTGTTGCACGGGATGAGGATGGCAAAAGCCTGCGGCGCAAAGAGGCTCATCATATATGGCGACTCCAAGCTGGTCGTCAACCAAACAATGCACGAGTGCGACGCACTCAATGACAACATGATCGCATACCGCGACCTCTACGATACACTCGAGGGAGACTTCAATGGTTGCGAGTTGCGACATGTAGGTCGCGAAAGCAACGAGGAGGCGGACGCACTCGCCAACATAGGCTCTACCTGCGCCCCCATACCACCTGGGGTATTTCTCGAGCGCATCTGCGAACGCTCCATCAAGACAAAGGCCGCAGAGAAGAAAACAAGCGCAACAACAGACTCGGGGGCTACACCACCCAATGAGCCAATGGCACTCGAAAACTTGGAGCCAGACACAGGACTCGAAGGGCCAATGAGCGTCATGATGATCGAACAATCCTGGACGCAGCCATACATTACATATCTCCTCAGCAAGCGCCTACCGGACGACCCGACAGACGCACGGCACATCGCGCGATGCTCTAAGGCATTCGCTGTTATAAATGGCGAACTATATAAACGCAGCATCACAGGCGTGTTACAACGATGCGTCTCCCTGGCCGATGGAAGAGCAGTCCTCCTCGACATACATGAGGGGACTTGCGGACACCACACCGGCAGTCGCGCCCTCGTTGCCAAAGCTCTACGAGCTGGATTTTACTGGCCCACGGCCATGCACGATGCCAAGGACATAGTCCAAAAATGCAACGCTTGCCAACGATTCGCCGACAAGCCACACACACCAGGCGCAGAACTACGACCTATTCCATTGGCCTGGCCCTTCGCCCAGTGGGGTCTTGACATGGTTGGCAAACTCCCAAGGTCCTCGCAAGGAGGATACGTCTACCTCTTGGTCGCAGTCGACAAATTCACCAAGTGGATCGAGGCCATGCCAATAACCAAGAAATCAGGGCACAGCGCAGTCAAGTTCTTCGAGTCCATCATCTACCGCTTCGGCGTGCCGCACAGCATCATCACCGACAACGGGATGAACTTCACATCCAAGGAGTTCCAAGAATTCTACGAAAACCTGGGGATCAACATCAGTTATGCCTCAGTCGCGCATCCACAGACCAACGGTCAGGTGGAAAAAGCAAACGGGTTCATCTACAGCGGCATCAAGAAGCGACTCCTTCGACCACTCGAACAAGCCACGGGTTGCTGGCCAGATGAGCTCCAATCTGTACTCTGGAGCCTACGTACAACTCCAAACAACGCCACAGGCTACACGCCATTCTTTATGGTGCACGGGGCAGAAGCGGTACTACCCGCCGAAGTAAGGTACAGGGCGCCGCGCATAGTCGCTTACAGCGAACAAGAGTCATCTCTTGCACTCGAAGACTCCGTCGACCTCCTCGACGAGGCGAGAGAAATCAGCGCAGAAAGATCCACGATCTACCAGCAGAACCTGCGCAACTACCATAGTAGAAGGCTTCACCCCAGATCCTTCGTCGAAGGTGACCTGGTCCTGCGACTGAAGCAGCAGGGGCATCTCAAGCTCGAGTCCCCCTAGGAAGGACCATACTTGGTTACACAAGTAATCCCAGGTGGTGCCTATCGCCTTCAAGATCTAGAAACAGGAGTCGCATACTCCAACCCTTGGAACGGCGCACAACTGCGACGCTTCTACCCCTAGCTGTTTTTACTTTTACATCGCAAATAAGGCTACCCAGCCAAGGCTACTTAGCCACACATTGTACCTCGTACTGTTCTCCAAATAAATAAAAGCTAAGTGCCCCAAAACTCTGTGTTTTTTCTTTTCACTTCTGTTACTATTGTACTCCGGGGCTACGCCACCCTACACATATTTGTTCTTCAAACTAATAAACGCGACATCCTGAGTAGCTAGCACATCAATTGAACCCCTTAACACAAACTCAACCCAGCTGCAACGCACCTGGCAGGTTGATAAAAGGAATGGCCAGGCTAACGAAAAGGACTCGCATAGTGCAACACACCTTATGCTTACAAAAGCTATTTGTACGCGTTCAACAATAAATTACATACAAATATATATATGAACTTTACAACACAAATACACTTATGTGCAGGATACAAATCTGGTTACTGCTGCAACAGAAGAACATTGGTTTGCTCCTCGAAGAAGTCGACAATCTCCTGTGCTGGACGGTCCACCACTTGATAGTGCGGCACCATATTCCAAGCAGATCCGGCTGGCGGCGCTGGTAGACTGGAAGCTACGACGGCGACATCCACGCCAGGCCTGTGCAATCGCACCATCGAGAGGGCAGCCTTGGCACCAGCCACCAACTGCTGCCTCACGCACTCGCGAACCGCGGACATATCCTGAAATTTGGCCAGGAGAGCCAATAAGCTTGATGGAGTGTCATCCAACGGGAACATCGCCCGGTAGATATTCTTCAAACATGACTGCGACTTCTTCAGGAAGAGCAGTACTCGCGAAGCGCGATCCTGCAGGGTCGCCAATGCAGTCGCACGATCATGATCCACCCAGAAGTATCCACTCTCTTGAAGTTGCTCCTGGGTGAGACCATGCAGGCGGATGGCAATCTATCCCTCTCCTCCTGTGGATGGCGCGCGCTAACACAACTACACGAAGCAACACCAACAACATGAGTACAACATACCTCTGCGACTAAGTGCAAAGGAAAAATGAGGACGAGCAAACTAACACTTAAACTGGTCGCCCAGCTGCGTCACCTCGCCAAGCAGATATTGCTCGCGAGCGGCGGCTTTTTCTGCCTTTGACTTCCACACATCTGCGTTACCGCGGATCAGGGGCAACTCACGCCTTTGACTTCCACAGCAAGGACAGCTCCTCTACCATGGAGTACGGCGGTGCCACTGTCTCATCAAGAGATGGTGAGTCCTAGTTTCCTCCTACGGGACCACTCGATGTGCCCTACCACAAGTCAAGACAGAAGCAAATATGGCGACCAAATTAACACAATGACAAGGGGAACAGGTGCATTCAGGATAAGCATAAATATTCACAAGCACACTCGCCAGCAGGCATGTTCTTAGACCAAAAGGACAATTCATCATCTATTACAAAAGCTAACTACGGAGCAGCTGGCTTCTTCGACTTCGACGCCTTCGGGGGCTTCATCAAGTCTGTGGCAGTATCAAACGCCACTGACTTTCTGCCTGCCCCTGAGGCCGAAGCTTTTGCCGCCTTCTTAGCACGCTGGAGTTCCTCTGAATACTTGGCAACGGTATTAATCAAGGAATGGCCATATTTGGCGCAGGCAGTCGCAAAGGGAGCGAAGACTACCTGTTGACCATCTGCGCCAACAGGCATTGTCTTCGACACCGCAGAGGGATCTATCTCGACTCCGTGGGCCTGCACCATGGCGAGTGACATCGTTGCACCAGCCGCCCGGAGGGAGTTCTTGTAAGAAGAAGGCACGCCCCCGGCGAGTGACTCCACCAGCTCACCCATAGTATCGACCTGCTCCGCCTTTGGCATCAACTCCTCCCGGAGGCGACTAAGGGTGACCTTGGCCTTGGATAATGTATCCTGGACGGCGGCACTTCGGTCTTCGACCGCAGACACCGCGCCGGCCAGAATGTCATCACGACGAAGGGCCTGTGGGTCAAAACTCAAGGCGCCAACATCTACACCAAAAAACATGGATCAAATCTCTAGTGCCATCGGCAAAAATCTCGAAGCAGAAAAGAGAAACAATAAAATATCCACCAGTAAAGGTACCTGATAGGGCCTTGGTGACTGAGAGCAGTTGCTCCTCAAACAGCTTTTCCCTGGCCACAAAGGAGGCGCGCAGATCCTCTTCGCGCTTCTGGGCATCATCACGAGCCATGATTGCCTCATCGCGCCCCTTCACAGCTGCAACCAATGTCTTCTCCAATGTTGCGACATTGCGTAGTAAAGTGTTATGCTTAGCTACGTGGCAGTCAATAATCGGCTATCAGTCGAATATACCAAAACAGAGAGAAGATGAAAAGTACAAGCGTGGAAGCACTCACTTTCGACCACACGGTGACGCGCTCCAGCATCGCATGCTGACGACCCATTGCCATCACCTGCTCCGCCACTTACGCAGCCTCCTTTACAAGGAGCTGTTGCACCAAACAAGGAATCAGAGAAGACAACAGAAGGTGTTGACTGCAAAATTACAAGAAAAGGAAAATATATACTCACATGGTCCTCTAACGACTCCGAAGAAGTCTGCTGAGCCGTCATCTGAGCAACTATTCGATGCTCCCCTCCGTGAGGAGAGCTCAAAGAATTATGCCCGGAGTGGGCCGCCGCCGGAGGAGAAGGAGCGCGCTCGACCTCTACCTTGGCCCTTGAGGTCGCGACTCCCGATTCCTTCAAAAACTCGACATCGCCAGAAGATGACAATGCCTCCTGACTGCAAGACGAAATTCGCATTGAGAAAAAGCAAACTCCAGGGCAAAGCCAGCAAGACGAAAACATAAAAGAATGAATAAACTCGCGAACTTACCAGTCAAAATTGTCAAGATCAAATGTGGCCTCCGCCGGCTCCGACGAAGACTCCTTGGGCAGTCGCATCTTCTTGCGGGTCGACGGTGCCACAGCCCTCACAGGAACAACTGGAATTGGCGACTCCGCGCCAACAGCCGTGCCTTCTAGAGTCGAAGGAGTCGACACGTCGGAATCCTCGCTGCGTGAACGCTTGTGAGTATCCGGGCTCCCAGACTCAGGGGCTTCCTCTTCCACATCAGAAGGGACAGTCGACTCAGACTCATCCTCTTCCAAAGCTTCACGAGGAATAATACCCTCAGGGAGAGGAGGCATGCAAGGCGACACCGCCCAATCCTGCATACAAACAGCAAAGATGAGCAAAAGGAGCGAGTAAGCAACAGAAAAAGCAATCACGAAAATAAGCTACTGCGTAGCACAATTGTACCTCAGGAGGAGGATTCGAAGCATCAAAAGGAGGAACGACTGGCTCATTCGGAAGCACATCCTTGAACGTGTACTTCGTAACCAGTCGCACCCTCTTATCTACCTCACTCGCGGACATGCCATCGGCAGACACGCGAGTGGCATCATCAGCACCACCCCATTGAAACATGGGATGGACTCTAGCTTGGAGAGGCTGGACACGACGACGCAGCCAAGTCCTGAAAAGGCCGCAACCTCCCTCCTCTGCGCCTATGCGACTCTCGAGGTCGCAGACGCGTTGATATAGCACGTCTGTCTCCGTGAGTTCGGAGGGCATGATCACGTTCTTCCAAGAACGCATCTTCTTGCAGGGAGTCGCAGGATCGAAAGGCACGAGTCCAAAATGCTCGTCCTTGGCCTTTTGGTCGCGAACATAAAACCATCTGTCCCTCCATCCCTGGACGGACTTGGCGAGCTTGATGTCGAAGTAGGTGGCAGATGGGTCGACATGGATTCCACAACCACCTATGTCATAAACTAAAGAGCCAGATGCGGACTAACGCTTTATCTTGAATAAACGTTTGAAAAGGCCAAAGTGCGGCTTGATTCCAAGCTAGCACTCGCAAAGGGTGATAAAACAAGAGATGTGAAGAATCGAGTTTGGGGATAGCTGATGGAGCTGGAGCCCATAGAAACAGAGGAGACCCCTAAGAAAGGGGTGGAGAGGCAAAGAAAGGCCGCGAATGATGAAAGCAAGAAACATCACTCGAAAACCAGCGGGAGGCACAAGAATGGTCTCACCGCTGGGGACGCGCGTGTCAGCGACTGCTGCAGAAATAACTCCGTCTTGGCGAAGAAGACAGAGATCGGACGCCTTGATGATAGAGGGGCGCCACGCGCCATTGGTCACGCGGGTGCCCGCGACCTTCTTTTTTCCGCCGACGGCAGCACTGGTGCCCGCAGTAGCGGGGCCGCCGTTCTTCTTCGCCGCAGCAGCGGTGGCGGCGGATTCAGTGGCAGCGCCTCCTTTCTTGTTTCCCATTGCGCGGCAGCGATGAGAATGCAGTAAATAACTTGGAAATGAGCGGAGATGGTCCGGAGCTGAGGAGGAGATGAGCGCAGGAGAAAAGCAGAGGAGCAGCAGCAATGGCGATGGCAGCGAGTAAGAAAAGGGCGCAGATGGAAAATTACCGCCCTAGCATCGCTACTTAACCCTTAGGAGATGCAATCCAACGGCTCACAAAAACCCTACTGGACGCGTGGCACGCATCGCGCTCGACACGTGGAGTAGAGGAAGCGCGAACCGTCCCTCCACTGCTCCCATTACGCGTAGAAATCAAGGAGGCACAGTTAATCATAAGATTACGCACGCCCAGTCAAGTCAAAGTCAGAAAGTGGGACCCATCGCTCGTCAAATCCCGTCAAAACCGCTCACGCGGGCTACTGAGGTCATGAAAGCGTTAGCACTGATGTCATCAACAGCTACGCAGCGGAAAACTATGACTACTTTAGTCCTTGCTAGAGTCTTCGACTCCACCAAGCACTTGGGGGCTACTCCCATAGGGAGCACTGGCCGCGCACCCTATGATTTTCTTTTCTTATTGCAGGGATACAGGCAATCACAATCAAACCCAACCACTCGAAAAACGATTCGACTATGGACGTGGGTTACTCCCATAGGGAGCGCTGGAAACAATTTTGACTGAAACAAGCAAGCAAAAGACGACAGCAGTCGCAACCCAAGTTTTCGACTCAAACAAACAAAAATGACAGCAGTCGCAAAATTTCTTTAGTCCCTGCCTGAGTCTTCGACTCAACCAGGCACTCGGGGGCTACTCCCATAGGGAGCGCTGGTCGCGCACCCAATGATTATTTGCACGAAAGCTATGCATTGATTACATCAGCACTCACAGATCATGGCGACACCGCCTCATAATTTTCCCTACAAAGAGATTACGTCTCCTGGGTTGCCCGAATCATCTCCGCGATGATAAAATTCGGATGCCGCGCTTACAGCGTGAAGGTAAGACCTGAATAAAGGCCTGGAAACGCATTTAACTGCGCACTACCAGAAACATATCCGTGCCTACAAGCACGATGAACATGCCTTGACGGACGCGTCAAGTGCTCACACCCATCTAACTGGAATTCGACTCCTGTAAGACCTCCGCGACCTGAGTCGAATTACGCCAGCACTTTTTCCGGATTCGAGTCCGGGGACTCGAGTTCGAGTAGATTGCGTTGTTTCACCCTAAGTGGTTAACTGATACCAATACTTCGGCTACATCAGGCATGTATATCAACAAATCCCTATGACATAAATGAAAGTAGTCGAAAAATGTACTCATTCAGGCACTCGAAAACTTCAAAAAGTACCCAGTCGAATCTGCGATTCCACTGGATACTCGGGGGCTACTGACATGGGTATACCCTACAGGTACTCGAGCTTGGTATATATGGTCTAAATATGTACAGGCCCACGGTGTCGCCAAGGCCTAGAAGAAAGGACTCGAGTAACCTGTGGACTCTCGATTGCTTGAGAGACAAGAAGAAGCTAAAGATAGAAAGTTTGAAGGGAAAAACCCTAACTTGTAACCGACTCGACCTGCTACCCGAGACCTAGCCTATATATATAAAGGCTAGGAGGGGGCGGCGAAGAGGACACACACAACCCTAGTTTCCACAACTCTCGCCAGATTGCATCTGCGCACCATTGTAACTTTCGACTCCTTTGATAATTCCACGAGCAGACAAGCAGGAGTAGGGACCTCTATGAGGCCTGAACCTGGGTAAATCCTTTGTCCCCTGTGTGCTTCTTTTCTAGCCGATAGATGTCTCCAGCACTCCCTCCTTCTCCAAAACCCAAGTCCATAACAATGGGCATTGATGAGTTAAACCCTCGTCACTTATAAACTAGCTCGTTGATTAACAAGATGGTCAAGGTTTCCTGATCATGGACATTAGATGTTGTTAATAAGGAGGTCACAACATTAGTGGAATAATGTGATTACCATTCATCCGAAGTATATCATTACGATCAAAGTCATTGTGTTTATATTGCTATAACATCTAACAAAGTAATCCTAGTCCTTAGACCTTCAGATCATGTTAATCACTAATACTTGAAGAGTATCTTGATAACATCAAACGTCACACCGTGAAAGGGTGATTATAAAGGTGGGTCCAGTGCTACGAAAGTGTTTTATAGAAGCTCATGGATCAAGAGTGGGATTTGGCCATCCTGATGATGGATAGATATTCTCTAGGCCCTCTCGGTGCAAGCAAGTGATAAGATCACTAGAATGTTATATCACGGGAACGAGAAAAGAGTACATGTTGGTAACGAGATCAAACTAGGTATGGAGATACCGATGATCGAATCTCGGACATGTAATATATTGCGAGACAAAGGGATTTAGTTACTAATGTTAAAGGTTATCACGATCACAGAAGTCATCGTAGAATGTGTAGGAGTCAGTATGGATCTCCAGGTCCCGCTTCTGATTATTGATCTGAGAGGGGTCTCGATCATGTCTGCATTATTCACGAACTGTAGGGTGACACAATTAAGGGACACCAACACCATTTGGAGCAAATGTGTTTCAGACGAATGAATTGCAAAGTGCTGGAATTATTTCAATAGACACCGAAACTGTTTTGGGTGAAATTGCAGAAATTGGTTCTGCATGTTATATTGAAATGTTGCAGGGGGTTTTATGTGAATGGTTGTTAATTAAAGTAATTAACAAAATTCTGAATAAATTTAATAAAAGAGTTTTATTAAATGAGAGAGCATTAAATTTGGTGAAATTTAATGCATTTAAAGTGGAGACTTTAAAAGCGAATGTGAAGGGGCATTTTAATGTGAATGCGGGAGGTGAGGGGTCACCCCCATGAGGCGCTGGCCATGGGAAGGGACACCCCCTCCTCCTATAAAATGCCACCTCTCTCACCCTTCTTCCACACACCTCCTCGTGAAGGATCTCTCTCCCCCTCTAGAATTATTCCCCCATGGTCTCGTATTAGCGAGATACATATTCTCGGTGGCATTTCGTCTGGAAGGAGTTGCTGCTTCCGCTGCATCGCTGGAGCGAGGAGGCGGAGGTTGTTCGGTGGCCTGAACGTGTGTACGAGTGCGGATGCGGTGCTGGTTTGCGGCGCTAGGACTTCCACATGATCTTGAGATCATCAAGCGTACGACTAAATCATCCATGAGTTCCTACTCGTTAACAAAACTATGTTGTCTTCGAGGGTAAGTTCTACATGGATGTATATCCACCCGTTGCTTGTATCTAGTAGATAGATCTTGGCGTATAGTTCTCATCGTAGGAATTTTTTTGTTTTCTATGTTGTGAACCCTTCAGTGGTATCAGATCATGATCTATGCGTAGGTGCTTTGCATAGGTAGTACACATATGTTTATATGTGGGCGATGGTGATCATGTTATTGCATCTTTCATGTATTTTGGATATTTGTGGCATAGTGGGATGAAGCGGCCCGGACCAACCTTACATGGCATCGCAAATGAGACCGGTTCCACGACTAACATGCAACTAGTTTTGCATAAGTGGTTGGCGGGTGTCTGTCTCTCCTACTATAGTCAATATCTGATTTACAACGAGTTTCTAATAACTTGGTTATCCTCGTTGTGGTTCCATGTTCGTAGGTAAGAACGGTTCTATCTCCGAAAGCCCTAAGCCACGTAAAACTTGCAATTGATAAATTAGAGGCGTCTAGTTTAGATGGTTGCTGGGCTTGTGTCATGATATGGTAATGTTGTAAGTTGATGTATAGTTGATACTCTTACAACACACTTAACATGTAAGTTCCATAGACCTTGGCCTTACACACAAAGGAATGATAGAGATCATACCACGATGCATATGATAGTGATCAAATACAAGAACCATATCATTTCACTTTACACATATGATGTTCGCATCTTATATTGCTAGTTTGGCATTTTCGTAGCATTATAAGATGATCCCTCATTTAAATATCAAGATAAAAATGTGTTCTTCCTTTAGTACGCATCGTTTATGTTTTGCCGTTTCAAGACATCACGTGATGATCGGGTGTACTTGAATCCACGATCATATTTCGGATGTAAGACAGTTTTACACACGTGAGTACTAAGGTTCTTACTTGGCAAGCCTAGCATGTACAGACATGGCCTCGAAACACAGACCAAAAGGTTAAGCATGAGTCATATAGTTGATATGATGCCCATATAGATGCTCTCCTTTGAAGCTACACTGACTCACGTGATGATCAGACTTGGTGTAGTGGATTTGGTTCATGTAATCACCAAAAAGACACGAGGGATGTTGTTTTTGAGTGGGAGTTTAGTTGAACTCAATCTATCATAAACTTAGTCTAAATAAACTTTACAAATTTTGTTGTAGATGGCACCACCTGCTTTTAATTTCAATGTGTTCATGCAGAAAGAGAAACTTGCTACGAATGGTAGCAACTTCACCAACTGGGATATGAATTTGAGGATTCTCCTCTCTGCTGCACAAAAGCAATATGTGCTAGAAGCACCTCTAGGCCCCCCACCAGCTTCTGATGCCCCTGACGAGGAAAAGAATGTCTATGTGACTCGTCAGGAGGACCACAACTTAGTTCATTGCGGCATAATGTATGGGCTAGAGCTAGAACTTCGAAAGCATTTCGAAAATGGCAATGCCTTTGATACCATGGGTGAATTGAAAATAATTTTCGATACCCATGTTGCCGTAGAGAGTTATAATGCTTCAGAAAAGTTCTTTAGCTGCATGATGGAAGAGAACAACTCCGTAAGTGAGCACGTACTCAAAATGTCTGGGTACGCCGATAAGCTTGTGTCCTTAGGAATAACAATTCCCATTGACTTAGGCATACATCGTGTTCTCCAATCTCTGCCACCTAGCTACAAGAGCTTCGTGATGAACTATAACATGCAGGGCATGAAGAAGACTCTCCCCGAGCTTCTGTCAATGCTTAAAACTGCAGAAGTGGAGATTAGGAAAGAACATCAAGTGTTGATGGTCAATAGAACCACTAGTTTCAAGAAAGACAAGAAGGGTAAATAGAAGGGAAAGAAGGGCGGCAAATCTGTTGCTACGCCTGAAAAGAAATCTCTGGCTGGCCTTAAGTCTGATACCGAGTGCTACTATTGTCAGGGGACTAGCCATTGGAAGCGCAACTGCCCCAAGTATTTGGCAGACAAGAACGCCGGCAAGGCAAAAAAAGGTATATATGATATACATGTTATTGATGTGTACTTGACTAGTACTCGCAGTAGCACCTGGGTATTTAATACCGGATCGGTTGCTAACATATGTAACTCGAATCAGGGGCTACGGAACAAGCGACCGCTAGCAAGGGGTGAGGTCAAGATGCGCTTCGGCAATGGATCAAGAGTTGATGTGATCGCCGTTGGAACGCTACCTCTCCACCTACCATCGGGATTAGTTATAAACCTAAATAATTGTTATTTGGTGCCTGCACTGAGCATGAACATTATATCTGGATCTTGTTTGATGCGATGTGGTTATTCGTTTAAATATGAAAACAATGGTTGTTCGATTTATATGGATAATATCTTTTATGGTCATGCACCCGTGATGAATGGTTTATTTCTGTTGAATCTTGATAGCACTCATACGCACATCCATAATGTTGATGCTAAAAGGATTAAACTTAATGATGATATATCTGCATATATGTGGCACTGTCGTCTAGTTCATATTGGCGTTAAACACATGAAGAAACTCCATTCCGATGGACTTTTGGAATCACTTGATTTTGAATCATTTGATAGATGTGAGCCATGCCTTATGGGTAAGATGACTAGAACGCCGTTTTTCGGTTCAATGGAATGGGCAATAGATTTATTGGAAATCATACATACTGATGTATGCGGTCCAATGAGTGTGTCGGCGCGACGTGGATATCATTATTTTGTTACTTTCACGAATGATTTGAGTAGATACAGGTATATCTATTTGATGAAACATAAGTCTGAAACCTTTGAAAAGTTCAAGGAATTTCAGAATGAAGTGGAAAATCATCGTAATAGAAAGATCAAATTTCTGTGGTCTGACCGTGGAGGTGAGTATCTAAGTTACGAGTTTAGCACACACATGAAAGAGTGTGTAATAGTTTCACAACTCACGCCTGCCGGAACACCACAACGTAATGGTGTGTCGGAACATCGTAATCATACTCTATTGGATATGGTTCGATCTATGATGTCTCTGACTAACTTGCCACTGTCATTTTGGGGTTATGCACTGGAAACCGCTGCATTCACTTTAAATCGGGCATCGTCTAAATCCGTTGAAATGACACCGTATGAATTATGGTTTGGAAACAAACCTAAGCTGTCATTTCTTAAAGTTTGGGGATGCGATGTTTATGTGAAGAAACTTCAGCCGGATAAACTCGAACCCAAAGCGGAAAAATGCGTCTTCACAGGATACCCTAAAGAAACAATTGGGTATTCCTTCTATCACAGATCCGAGGGCAAGGTTTTCGTTGCCAAGAATGGATCCTTTCTAGAGAAAGAGTTTCTCGCGAAAGGTGTGAGTAGTCGGAAGGTAGAACTCGAAGAGGTTATTGAACCTTCTCTTCATGAAATGGCGACTATCACAGCACCAGAAGTCGTTTCGGAGTTGAATTCACCAAATGAAGAAGGAACTAATGATAATGATCATGAAACTCCGAAAGAGAACACTACAGAACCTCGCAGGTCTAGCAGGACACGTGCAGCTCCTGAACTGTACGGGAATCCTGTTGTGAATTTCATGGTTGATGAAATGGATGACCCTGCGACGTATGAAGAAGCGATGATGAGCCCGGGTTCCAACAAATGGCTAGAAGCCATGAAATCCGAGATGGAATCCATGTACGAAAACCAGGTTTGGACCTTGGTGGACTTACCTCATGACCGAAAGGCCGTTCAGAATAAATGGATTTTTCAAAACAAAAACTGATGTTGATGGTAATGTAACCGTCTATAAAGCTCGACTTGTCGCAAAAGGGTTTCGACAAATTCAAGGAGTTGACTACGATGAGACATTCTCTCCCGTAGCGATGCTAAAATCAGTTAGGATTATGCTAGCAATTGTTGCATATTTCGATTATGAAATATGGCAGATGGATGTTAAAACTGCGTTCCTCAATGGTAACATTGAAGAAGAGTTCTATATGATACAACCAAAGGGTTTTGTCGATCCAAAGGATGCTAACAAGGTGTGCAAGCTTCAGCGATCCATTTATGGACTGAAGCAAGCATCACAGAGTTGGAATCTCCGCTTTGATGAGGTGATCAAAGAGTTTGGATTTGTCCAAACTTATGGAGAGGCTTGTATTTACAAGAAATTGAGTGGGAGAAATGTGGCATTTCTGATATTATATGTGGATGACATATTATTGATTGGAAATGATATAGATCTTTTAAACAGTGTTAAAAGTTATCTAAACAGCAAATTTTCTATGAAAGACCTTGGTGAAGCGTCTTATATATTAGGCATAAAGATCTATAGAGATAGATCGAGACGCCTAATAGGGCTATCGCAAAGTACATACCTTGATAAGATTTTAAAGAAGTTTAAAATGGATGAAAGTAAGAAGGGGTTCTTACCTATGTTGCAAGGCAAGACATTGAGTAAGACTCAAAGTCCGGCTATGGCGGAAGAAATAGAAATAATGGATAAGATCCCCTATGCTTCAGCCATAGGCTCTATAATGTACGCCATGCTATGTACAAGACCGGATGTGGCACATGCTATTAGTTTGACTAGTAGGTACCAATCTGATCCAGGTTTGGAACACTGGATAGCGGTCAAGAATATCCTTAAGTACTTGAGAAGAACTAAGGAAATGTTTCTTGTATATGGAGGTGAAGAAGAGCTTGTCACTAATTGTTATGTCGACGCTAGCTTTGACACTGATCCGGATGACTCTAAGTCTCAATCCGGATACGTATTTCTCATGAACAGAGCAGCAGTTAGTTGGAGGAGCTCCAAACAACCCATGGTAACAAGGTCAACAACGGAGGCGGAATATATTGCTGCTTCAGAAGCAACACAGGAAGAAGTTTGGATGAAGGAGTTCATTACCGAACTGGGTGTGGTTCCTAGTGCGTTGGATCCAATGGTGATCTATTGTGACAACAATGGATCCATAGCCAACGCAAAGGAACCAAGGTCTCACAAGAATTCCAAACATTTTAAGCACCAGTTTCACTCCATCCGTGAGCATGTTAAGGATGGAGATATAAAGATTTGTAAAGTACATACGGATCTCAATGTAGCAGATCTGTTGACTAAAACTCTCCCTAGAGCAAAACATGATCAACACCAGAACTCCATGGGTGTTAGATGTATCACCATGTAACTACATTATTGTCTCTAGTGCAAGTGGGAGACTGAAGGGAATATGCCCTGAGAGGCAATAATAAAGTTGTTATTATACATATTCCAAGTATGTGATAGATGTTTATTTTGCATGCTATAATTGTATTAATTTGGAAACGTTCATACATGTGTGTTTAATAAACAAAAACAAAGTTCCTAGTTATGCCTCTCTTATAAACTAGCTCGTTGATTAACAAGATGATCAAGGTTTCCTGATCATGGACATTGGATGTTGTTAATAACGAGGTCACAACATTAGGGGAATGATGTGATGAACATTCATCCGAAGTATAGCATTACGATCAAAGTCATTGTGTTTATATTGCTATAACATCTAACAAAGTAATCCTAGTCCTTAGACCATGAGATCATGTTAATCACTAATACTGGAAGAGTATCTTGATAACATCAAACGTCACACCGTGAAAGGGTGATTATAAAGGTGGGTTCAGTGCTACGAAAGTGTTATGTAGAATCTCATGGATCAAGAATGGGATTTGTCCATCCCGATGACGGATATATATTCTCTGGGCCCTCTCGGTGATATCACATTGGTTAGCTTCCAAGCAAGTGATAAGATCACTAAAATGTTATATCACGGGAACGAGAAAAGAGTACATGTTGGTAACGAGATCAAACTAGGTTGGAGATACCGATGATCGAATCTCGGACATGTAATATATCGCGAGACAAAGGGATTTAATTACTAATGTTAAAGGTTATCACGATCACATAAGTCATCGTAGAATGTGTAGGAGTTAGTATGGATCTGCAGGTCCCGCTTCTAATTATTGATCTGAGAGGGGTCTCGATCATGTCTGCATTATTCACTAACCATAGGGTGACACACTTAAGGGACACCAACACCATTTGGAGCAAATGTGTTTCAGACGAATGAATTGCAAAGCGCTGGAATTATTTCAATAGACACCGAAACTGTTTCGGGTGAAATTGCAGAAATTGGTTCTGCATGTTATATTGAAATGTTGTAGGGGTTTTATGTGAATGTTTGTTAATTAAAGTAATTAACAAAATTCTGAATAAATTTAATAAAAGAGTTTTATTAAATGAGAGAGCATTAAATTTGGAGAAATTTAATGCATTTAAAATGGAGACTTTAAAAGAGAATGTGAAGGGGCATTTTAATGTGGAGGAAGTTACCACCACATGAATAGGGGAGGTGAGGGGTCACCCCCCATGAGGCACTGGCCATGGGGAGGGGCACCCCCCTCCTCCTATAAAAGGCCACCCCTCTCACCCTTCTTCCACACACCTCCTCGTGAAGGATCTCTCTCCCCCTCTTGAATTATTCCCCCATGGTCTCGGATTAGCGAGATACATGTTCCCGGTGGCATTTCGTCTGGAAGGAGTTGCTGTTTCCACTGCATCGCTAGAGCGAGGAGGCGGAGGTTGTTCGGTGGCCTGAACGTGTGTGCGAGTGCGGATGCGCTGCTGGTTTGCGGCGCTAGGACTTCCACACGATCTTGAGATCGGCAAGCGTACGACTACATCATCCACGAGTTCCTACTCATTAACAAAAATTTGTTGTCTTCGAGGGTAAGTTCTCCATGGATGTATATCCACCTGTTGCTTGTATCTAGTAGATAGATCTTGGCGTATAGTTCTCATCGTAGGAATTTTTTTGTTTTCTATGCTACGAACCCTTCAGTTTGGTAAGAAACATAAGTTGTCGTTCCTTCAAGTTTGGGGCTGCGAAGCTTATGTAAAGAAGTTACAACCCGACAAGATTGAACCCAGCTGAAAAATACATCTGCATAGGATACCCTAAAGAAACAATTGGGTATACCTTCTATCATAGATCCGAAGGCAAAGTTTTTGTTGCCAAGAATGGATCCTTTCTAGAAAAAGGAGTTTCTCTCAAAAGAAGTGACCGGAAGGAAAGTAGAACTGGACGAGGTTGTTGAACCTTCTCTGGGATTTGAAAGTATTGCAGCACCAGAAGATATTTGTGTGCCGCCTGCACCAATAAGAGAGGAAGCTAATGATGATGATCCCGAAACATTGAATGAAGTTGCTGCTGAACCTCGCAGGTCGATGAGGGTTCGTACCACTCCTGATTGGTATGACCCTATCTTGAATGTCATGTTGGTGGACAACACCGACGACCTAGCGATGTATGAGGAAGCGATGATGAGCCTAGATTCCAACAAATGGCAAGAAGCCATGAAATCCGAAATTGGATCCATGTACGAAAACCAAGTGTGGACTTTGGAGGACCTACCAGATGGACGCAAGGCTATCAACCATAAATGGATCTTTAAATGGAAAATAGACGCTGATGGTAATGTTACTATCTATAAAGCTCGACTTGTCGTGAAAGGGTTCCGACAAATTCAAGGAGTTGACTACGATGAGAGTTTCTCACCTGTAGCAAAGCTAAAGTCTGTGAGGATTTTGTTAGCAATCGCTGCATTTTTCGGTTATGAGATTTGGTAGATGGATGTCAAAACGGTGTTCCTTAATGGTGACTGATGTCTACAAGAGCACAGATCGTTTGTAGCTAGTTTCGAAGTATAGATATCAATCCCACATGGAGCCCAAAGGTAAGTGTTTATGGGTGAAGTCTCTGTCACACCCGAAGTTGGCACAGGTCTTTGAGTGAATTGACTGCAAGTGTTGAAATAGGAATGGGGTTTTGGTTAAATGAGATGTATTTAAAGAAAACTAAAATGTAAACTTCAGAAATATAAAGCATAAAAGTAAAGAACGACTTGGTTGTTTGTTGTTTCCTGCAAATGGTGAAAGAAGGCGCGGGGAGATTTAGTTCATGGTGATAGTGACTGTGCCAGGTGGACAAATGATAAATGTAACAATTATAATCTTATAAGTATATGTGTAGGCAAGCAACCCATAATTAGCCAGAACTCCTCTTGGTAGATTTCATTCAACTCCAATAATCCTACTAGCCTGTTACCAAAACCATGGTCAGACACTAGACGATTAAGACCCTTCAGGTCGCTTAGTGATTAACCTCCTTGGATCGGACTAATGCAACAAGCACCATGGTTCCTCGTTATCCTCGAGTCTACTAGTTTTCCATTGATATCCCCGTGTCACCCGGGGGTCGCCAGTCCACTAGCGAACAAGATCTTATCTATGTAGAACAAAGCATCATGTGTCTGGGCCCTTAATTGGACAATAAGCATTAGGCATCCCATAGATAGTCAAGCACACATAATATAGTAATAGAATCAATCACAAACTAATGAAAAATATATGAGGGCACATAACATCTCACCAATCCCCTACATCTCCCACGCCTAAGGGAATTACTCACACTTGAGAGAAGAACGGATCATCAATATAATCAAATAAAGGGAATTCGTCTTTGTATTACCGTGGAGATCCAGAATAAGGAATAGAAAAATATCCAACACAATTCAAGATGGGAAGAAACAATCCCAAACCCTAGTCTTCCAAGGTAGAGATCCCTCTCTCTCTCTCAAGTACAAGTAGTGGCTATGGGGGTGTATTGGCTAGGACATCGAAGATCATGGAGCGAGATGAAGAACGTCTTCCCCTTCTTCTCCGGATCTCTTCTTTCTCCCTTCTAGATGGTATGGCGGCTGCTGTGTTGTGTTTTCTCCCTCGGTCCCTTCACGGAAGTTGTCCCTTTTGACAAGACAGAGGCGATGGCAACTATATGACGGGAACTATACGGCCGGAAAAATATTCCCGTCGTATAGTTGCTCGTCCAAGCTTCTGTGAGCTCCCCTCGTGTGCTTGCAAAGTGATACTTGCTTGTTTTCTCTAGAATATTGTGTTTTTCTAGTTAAAACCTTCTGTTGACATTTAGAACCTGAAACACACATTAAAAACCAAGTTTTCTTTGCTACCAAAGTATTAGCGTTAGGTAAGCCGGAAAACGATCAAATCTAGGGGAAAACCATCAAAAAAATCATCAAAACTATGTCGAATCACACAGTTATCAACTCCCCCAAGATTATATGTTGCTCGTCCCCGAGTGACAAGAAAATATGGAAGAATAGCGGAGATTCGAGACTAAAAATAAAGGAACTCACAAGTTTGAATTGGTGTCAAATTCTTTTCTTCACAATCCCTGCAATCTTAAAAATGATCATACAAGTATTCACAAGATTGCACTGAGTCCACTTCCTGACCATGTATATCTTGTTAGCAAATAAATCATATGCCTAAGGAAGTGTCGAAAGTAGCTAGGAAGGTGAGACAAATTCTTTTGGTACCACTCTTTATGGAGAGATAAAAGATTTTTTTTCTTGTTTGTTTAACCAATTAAGAGTATTGAAGTTGGCATCAAAGTATTTAATTTAAGAACAACTCATCTACTCCCATGTCAAAATTTCAAGACTATCAAAGCACCTCTTTCTTTTCTTTTGCCTTTCAAAAACGTTAGCTCTTTCATAGAGAAATCATGCCACTATTTTTATCATGTTTAATTGCGGCTGTGTTGTGCACTCGTGACCATGCCAATAAATAATTGTTGAGCAATAATGGGCCAGAGGAGTACTACAACTTCACTTGGAATGTGAAATCATGAGGAGACTAAAAAAATTACCCATCATAGCATTGCTGCTACATACGTTTATATAACTCAGTAGCCGAAATCAAGTGGTTTCCACAATTAGATCATTCATTGGCCAGTGGAGTTAATAGTTCCCCATGGAGCACGACATAGTTGTAATAACACGCGTAAAGCAATAGCTGGCGGTAATTATGAGAAAAAGTAGTGGCATAATTTCTACTACTTCGAAACATCCATTTTATCAAACAATTTCAATCAAAGGTACTATCAAGTCTATTTATATTAAGCTCAAATGGGATGCAGTAGTTCTAAAATTAAATTCTTTAGGATAAACATGGACTCAAGTTACCTTTCAGATGCTTTTTCTTGTTGTAAAAATGTAGGAAGTATTTTTAACCAAGTTCTTTGCTCATTGTTTCAAGAGCGCGACTACCATGCGCGCGCACTTGAGCAAGGGTGCTTGGGTAGATCGCCTCTTCCTGCTCACCACGTGGCAGCACATAGAGCTTGGCGGGGCAACCAGGACAACCGGATTTTTGGGTCTGTCTCGCGCACGTGCACGGCCGGACATAACTAGTTTGTTTGCATGCGGGAAAATAAAGAACGTGGCCGATCGCTCATGATTAGCTTGCCTAATCGAGCCAGCTTCTCTTGGTGTACTACAAACTGTACATCTCTGAAAAAAAGTTCACTGAAAAGAGTAGTCCAAGGCAGTAAAAAAAGGCAGCGTACCACGCGGTGCAGTGTAAAAATACAGTGCGCCTGGAAACCACATAGTATACCACGAATGCAGGCAGTGCAATGCAGTACAGGAAGGCGATGCACTGCCAAGGAACCGTGTCGTGCACTACGACCAAAGGCAGTGCAATGCAGCACAAGAAGACAGTGCATGGGCGGTGCACTGCTAGGGAATCGCATCGTGCACTGCGACCGAAGGCAGTGCAATGCAGCACAAGAAGACAGTGCATGGGCGGTGCACTGCCAGGGAATCGCATCGTTCACTACGACCGAAGGCAGTGCAATGCAGCACAAGAAGGCAGTGCATGGGCAGTGCACTGCCAGGGAATCGCGTCGTGCACTACGACCGAAGGCAGTGCATGGGCGGTGCACTGCCAGGGAATCACATCGTGCACTGGGACCGAAGGCAGTGCAATGCAGCACAAGAAGTGTCATGGTGGTGTCACGGCAGATGCCTGGTATAGGCTAAAGTTGGGGCCGAATGGACGATGGAGGAATCCGGGGAGGGATGATGAAGTGAAGACCTCATATGGAAGAAGACAGAGAGACACGATATACCTAGGTTCGAGGCTCTCCTAGTGAGATAACACCTCTACTCCTGCACCTAATCTCATATATCTTGCCATGCTTATGGCTATAATGGTGCTCCTTGAGCTGTACTCTTATGCCTCTCGAGGAGAGAGCAGAGGAAGAAGAAACCATGCTCCTCGTGAGGAGAGGGAGAGGAGCCCTTCAGGGAGCCTCCCATGTAACGTTACCCCTGGTGCTCCTTATAAAGGGGAGCCTAGGGGACAATGTATGTCATCTAAAGTACTCCTATGAGCTGTCTTGCGGGGCTTTGCCTAGTCACCTTGTCCTTTATTGAGTCATTGGTCTTATCCTTTCGGCATATTCATTAGCATCTTTGGAGATACTCGGCATATTCCCTAGCATCTCCCAAGATGCCCAGCATATTCCTTAGCATCTTGGACCAAAGGGGCCAATCTGAGCCAGGGGCGTCCCAAGATTGGCACCTGATGTAGGCTTGACTTGACTTGGCAGCGTGTCGATGTAGAGGTTACCGGTGGGTCTAGGTACAAGAGAAATGACGTCTGGTACAAAGTAATTCGGCCCTGGGAAGTGAAATTCGGCCAAGGAGGTAGGTAACTCGGCTTGGGGGAGAAATGGGGCCCACCTGGGCGGTGAACAGTGCCCCAGCCGGATCATTCCTCTCGCAGCCGAGTTAACGTTTAACTCGGACCTAGGCTACCGAATGAAGCCTAGCCGGAGTGCTAGTGAATGCCGGCCCAGCGGTGGAGAAGCTGCAGCCCGCGGTGAGCCGAGTTATCTCCGTCTCGGCCCACCCGGGGGATTCTGGCGGGATGTGGCTAGTGGCACGAGGGCATCCCGGGGTGGGCCGCGGTGTCGGCCCGCCCGGGTCACTGACCTTTGTCGGCGGGGTGGCGTGCTGACGCGGCTGGTGGAGAGCCCCGCCGTGGGTCGAGTTGGCTCCGTCTTGGCCCACGCGGAGGAGAGCGTTGGTGACGCGGGGAGCTTGGCGCAAGGTGGAAGCTGTGTAGAGGGAGACTCGGTGGGAGTCCGACGCTGAGGAGGGTAGCCCGTGGTGGGCCGGGGTATGCTGAATCCGGCCCACCCGAGGGACGAGGTTGACTAGGGAGCGGATTTGACTCCGGGTCTTGGGCTGACTCGGGCCAAATTGGCCAGATACTGCTTAGGGAAACTAGGAGTGGGCCAAATCTAGTCGTATGCCAGTCCAGCCCCTCTGTTCTTCTCTTTTTCTTTATTTCTTCCTTCTTTATAGCTTATTTATCTTTCTCTACTCGCATCTCTTATAACAATACTTTTTACTCTTCTGTATCACTTTATGCCTCAACTCTGGGGTACCTGGGGTTACATCCCCAACAAGAAGGGAGTGCATGGGTGGTGCACTGCTAGGGAATCGCGTCGTGCACTGAACCAAAGGCACTACAATGCAGTACAGGAAGGCAGTACATGGACGGTGCACTGCCAGGGAACCACGTCGTGCACTGCAACCAAAGGAAGTGCAAGACGGTACAAAAGGCAATGCACGGGCAGTGCATTGCCTGGACACCGCTCCGTGCACAGCGACCGAAAAGGCAGTGCGATCAAGGTATGAAAGGCAGTGCAAAAAAAATTCATCAAAACATATCAATATGGGATCTAATTTTAAAGATCTCAATGCGACTAAGACAACCGCGAAAACGGATCGTGATTTGGATTGTTGGTTCGAAAGATATTTTATTTTTCGTACTTGGATCTACAAAAGGAAAAGAGAAAAGCCCAACGCTACCCTCTATGGTTGACACGTGGCGAGCAAGGAAGAGGGCATAGAAACGGACCATGCACCATAGGAGGCTGCCACGTGCTAAAGCGGGATGAGATGTTAGACGTACTCCCTGAAGGGCGCCCTTTTTCTAGCTTTTTCATTGTTTCAATGCTAAAAAGGAGATACTAGCAAAGGAATAGAATTTATAGGATAACAAGGTAAGTGGGGAGTGACTCCAGTGCAAGCAAATAAATAATTGCAGGATCAATTTAAGGTTATAGAAAGGATGATGAAAGGAACGTGATACCTCTTTTTTCTTGCTTCGTTCTCGTATTTGAGTCGAACCCCCACTATTTTCCCTATTTCCAAGTCACCTGAAATTAAGCAATCTCCGAGAGAAACAAAGAAACGAACTTGCAAATACAGTTACAACTAATTTTTATTTGTATTTTCGGTTTAGACATGCAAAGCTAAAAATAAACATGCAAATTCAAAGAAATAAAATAAATCAAAAGAAGAAATAAAAATTCGAATGCAAAGTTTGGAGGTTTTCAAACCTCCCCCAAGCTTAGGCTATTGCCAGGCTCAGTTGTTGCTGTCATTTGGCGGCTGGTGTGGATACTGCTGGTAGTAGTCAGAAAAGTGGGTCATGAAGTGACTGAAGTTATGAGTCAAAGTATTCACCTCTTCATTCACTTCCTGAAGAGTGTGGTCGATCTCCCCAATGCGCTGGTTGAGCTACTGGAACTCCTGATAGGGGATGTAGCTGTACCCGTATTGTGGTTGGTTGGGCCACGGGTCCCAAGCTCCCCCTTGCTGTTGCTGCCATCCCTCCCAAGTAGGGTTGTGTCCCTGCTCTTCCTCCTGCTCCTGCTCCTCCTCATCCTGCTACCCTCCTTCTTCATCTTCCTCTACCTCAGGCTGGAGCTCGGCCAAGATCTCCGTCACTTGGTCTTTGGTGAGGATCCAAGTGTCCTTCTCCACAATTGAGAAGGCTTGGGGGCAGGACAACTGAACCTGCTCACCTTGTGCATCACCAAGATAATTGAATTGATATGTTCGGAGCCTCCGGTTAGCATGGTAAACACCAAGAAAGCCACAAGCAGTCAAATACTTGATGTCCATGAGTTTGGAGCCGTCAACAGGTTCCATAACCAGTAGTACAATATTTAATGCATAGGCAAGGTGGGTTACCAATCCACCAATGTGAATATCACCTTTGGTCTTGTTGCTTTAGTGGCGAAAGTGCTGGATGAGTAGAGCTACAGGGCTGGGGCTTTGTGGTGAAGTGGGGAAGAGAGCCTTGGTGATCATCGCCATGTCCGCATTGGCCATGGAACATGTGTCACCTCTTCCCATTAGTGTGTTGGCGAGGAACAAAGCATAGTAACGGATGGTTGGGTTCTAAATGGTGGACATCTTCTTCTGATAAAATTGCCTGCCACCATTAACAGAAATAACCTCCCAAGTCTCTCCACTTGTGACGCTATAGAGGTTAGTAACAGTAGGCTCCCCAGTATGAGGGAAGCTAGAAGCATTGCAAAATTGTTCGAAATTTATTTCATAGTGCTACCGGTTCATGGTGAAGCTTATCATGCACATGTTACCTTTCTCCCTGTGGTCGTCATAGAAGGAGTCAAGGAACTCATGGGTAAGCTCAGCGTAGATATAGTTGCTTGTGAAGCCAAGTACCGCCAACCCTGCCATGTTGCACATGAGGTCGAAATCCTCCTTCAACCCTGCCGTAGTGAGAAATTTGTGGTAGGCCCATCGTATGGGCAACACCCTCCTCAATGAGACAATGTTCAACTTGGAGTTGCGCAGGGCTCGGGAACCCGAGCTCGAGCCCTCACCCCGTTGGCGCTTGCTCAAACGAAAGAGGTTACCGATTTTGTTCATCGTGATGCACTGAAAAATTTCACCATAAACTTTAGGCATATAGTTTCTACATGATATATGAACGATCCTATGTGGAAAAATTCAATCCTAATGTGAGAAATTAATAGGAAAAGCAAAATAAGCTTGAGTTCATCCACTAGATCAATGTGAGAGTTTCAACCATGGAAATCTGAAAATAAAGCATGGATAGGGAGAGAAACATACCGATATGTTGATTCCCCCACTCAAAGGAACGAAATCCGCGAAGAATCAAGAGTTCTAGGTGGATTTTGAGAGGTTTGGAGAGAGAATATGAGAGAAATAATGAGGAGAGGAGGAAGACCTAGCCGCCCCGGTGCGATTTTGTGGTCGCACTAAAATATACGGCCGGAACTATACAGGCGGCCGATGTTGTTCCGCCGATATAGTTGCGGCGGCGCCGCCAACTAGGGTTTCTTTATACAAAAAACAGCTATACGAACACAACTATACAGCCGAATCACAATGATCCCGCCGTATAGTTGGTCGTTAAACTATCTGCCTCTCGAGATAAATTCTAAAATTAGCATCGATATCTATACGACCGGAGTTATACGGATGGAATTTTTATTCCCGCTCTATAGTTGGTCGTTAAACTCTCAGTACCTTTGGGACGAATTTCTATGAAGGCATTGATATCTATATGACCGGAGCTATACGGACGGAATTTTTATTCCCACCGTATAGTTGGTCGTTAAACTCTCAGTACCTTTGGGACGAATTTCTACAAAGGCATCGATATCTATAGGATCAGAGCTATATGGCCAGAATTTTTCCCCCGCTATATAGTTGGTCGTTAAACTCTCAGTACCTTTCCAAAAAATTTGTACGAAGGCATTGATATCTATACGACCAGAACTATACGGCCAGAATTTTTATTCTCGTCGTATAGTTGGTTGTTAAATTCTCTGTATCTTCGAGGAAAATTTGTCGATGATAAAGATATCTATATGACCGGAACTATACGGCCAGAATTTTTATTCCCGCCATATAGTTGGTCGTTAAACCATCAGTTATCATCAAAAAAATTCTATTTCTTCGAGGATACCTTCTTATCCCAAAACTTAGCGAAATACCTTATTTTTAACAGAAAATTGATAGTAAAAACTATCGACCAACATTAGCCTATTAAAAGCAAAATTGTAGCTTCTATAAACGGAAAACTCAAACTTTTATTCTTATTATTATTCTATACTCATCCAATCGACGTTTCTACTACTTTTTGACAGCTACATCTTCCTGGGCGCGCTTCCGCAAGAATGTTTGTGCAAAAGTGGTAGGAATGCGATGAACTTCTTATTCTCTAATCTATTTAATTGACTAGATGGGTTGACTCCCATTAAGCATTTATTAAGAATGGTTGAGTAACTCAACCTCTTCTCTCTTCTCGAATTCTTACCTTGGGTTGTCCCTTATCAAAGGAACTTACCACATTAACTCGTTTTGCCAGTGGAACATATCTTTCTCCTGCTTCTAGCTTCTTTGGAAAATACTGGATGATTTCAACATCATAAACATTGAAGATTATCTTTCCTTCAACACAATCTACTGATGCACCTGCAGTACTAAGGAAGATCTTCCAAGTATTATAGATAATTTTTCATCTTGTGGCATTTCAAGAATGATAAAATCAGTGGGAATAACATGCTCATCTATTCTAAGTAAAACATCCTCGATCATACAAACGGGTTGTTTAGTGGACTTTTCAGCCATCTGTAAGGTGATAGTAGTAGGAGAATACTCCCCTAATCCTAACCTTTTATAGCGGGAGTATGGCATTACACTAACTCATGATCCTAGATAACATAAGGCATTATGAATATCAGTTTTACCTATTGAGTATGAAATAGTTGGTATTCCGGGATCTCCAGACTTAGACAACAACTTCCCATTAGCAGGATAGCTAGTTACCATGGTAATAGTTTAAGTTATTTCTTTCTTTCTACAAAGAATATCACAGAGGAATTTACTATAAGTAGGAACTTTGATTGCATCCGCAAATGGAATTTCCAAACGAAGATCACTAAGTTCCTTTGTGAAAGACTTATAAATTACCTGGTCTATTGCTTTATTTTTCGATCTAGATAAAGAAGCTTTTTCTCACCTAACTTACTCTTGTCTTTTACCTTTTGTGGGGGGTCAGGCTCTTTCGTTGCTTTCTTTTGTTGTTGCTTATGGCTTTTCTTCTTTTCTACTACAACAACTTCATCTTCCTTGCTTATTTCTTTATCTTCTCTTGGATCATTTTGGTCCTCCTTGGTTTGATCTTGTGTTTCAATTTCATCTTGAGGATCCACCAATTATCATCTTCTTGGATTGCTTCGAGAAATCCTTTTTCCTTTCGCTCTTTTTCAGCTTCGTATTCTAGTGGTCCTAAGGGTCCCGTAATAACTACACCCCTTCTTGTGTCAACATTAGTAGAAACAGGAATATCTTTATCTTCATGAAAAAAATTGATAACCAGATGCTATTTGTTCACACTAGGTTTCAATCATACTAAGATACTTGTGAAATAATTTTATTTCTTGGCCATTCTCATCATAATTTTCCGTGAGTTCTGCCAAAATCTTTTTGTGTTTTTGGAAATGCTTATGCAAGTTATTATGAGATTTTACATGTCAATGTTTTAATTCTTGAAAAAAAATTCTAGTTTCATCTTCTTCAGTTAAAACTTACAACAAATCTACTTTATTTTCCTTAACAAGTTCAGAAGGTATACCTTTTTCTTTCATAGTTCTGTGTACCTCAGGCACAATATCAGGAGTTGTAGCACCCCAAAACTTCTAATCAAGACTATCAAGTTCAAATCACCTAATTTAGGGTTAACAAAAACTTTTATTAATAAAATGAATATGAATGCATGTTAGCTTTGCATTAATGTGTGATTGATTGAAATTGCCATGCTTGATTGTTACAAATGATGTGAAATGGTTTAAAGATGAATTCTACATCATCTAGGCCAATTACAAGCAAAATCAAAAAAAAAGAAATCAAATATGAATAAAAAGAGAAAATGGTCATTTTGACAAAAGTTAATCACTAGGTCACTTTGTGTGTTCCTAGAAGAGAAATTTTAACAGAAAAAATTCCACTTCTTTTCACCCCTTGCTAGACCAAGTAAAAGATTATCAAGGCCCACTTTACAACCTTACAAAAACATTTTCCAAATCAATTAAATGGACAATTGAAAATTGAATCTAGTTCCTATGGTAAGATCCCAATTTTTCAAAAACCTATCAAACCATTTCCCCTTGACTTCTCCAAGCAACCATAGACTCTCAAGCTTAAGTTTAGATTACTGAAAAACTTTCATTCAAAAATTCCAAAGTAAGTTTCTTTCGGCCATTCCAATAAACACCTTGCAGACACTGAAATAACTACTACCTAACTTCACTGTTTCCACAGTAATCCCTCGACAATTTGGTTCCCTCTTAAACCCCCTATCTCCCCTGAGCCTAACCAAGCACTATACAAGCCCCCCTTAGCCGTGTGCATAGTGGAGCGCCGCCCATTTTTTGGTGGTCGCCGGCCGACAGTGGACAGCGCGCCAGGAGCATCGCCGCCCTCGCCCACGACGCGCACCAGACACGCCGCACTCCACCGCCACCCCTGCCCAAGCCTCGACCATAGACGAGCCCTAGACCACCCTAGAACAGACGCGCCCTATGTCTCTGTGCCATGCCCAGAGCGCGCCAGCTCGCCGCGCCCGCCCACCTCACACAGACCGCACATGCTCACGCTCGCCATGATCACCCAAACCCCGCAGACACCCCCATTCGCTGCCGCACGCTGTCGCAAACACCTCCGTGTCCGCGCGGAGCTTCGCACTCTCCTGACCAAACCACACCGCCCCACGCCTCGCCTTTAAGCCTGCAACGAGCACCAGGGAACACAGCACCGTCCCCTCGCCTTAGCCGTGCCACTAGCAGCCTGTAGCGTCTTCATCGACAAGCTCGCACCTGCACCGTTCGGTCCCCTCACCATAGTATAAAAGGAGGCCTCCACTGCCTCATTTCTCCACACCCTAGCACTCACCACTCCTCATTGATCCTCCCCCACTTCTTCTCGGAGCAAGGAGAGCTCTCTCTCGCTGGAATTTGGCCGGAGCCCGCCGCTACTGGAGGAGAAGGGCGCCGTCGATTTCGACCACCCCAAGACCTGTCATGACCGCGCTTCGAACCGCCGTCGTCTACCAAATCGATCGCCCCCATCACCGACCCTAGCTGGAGCCCAGGTGAGCCTAGCCAGACCCCTACCACCACCCTAGGTTATTTTCCTCGCCGGAGTAGTTCATCGTCGACGATGACTCCCAACCGTTGGATTAGAATTAGATCACATGGCTCAGATTCGTAGATACCGTTTCACTTAGATGCATTCGCTGACTGGTGGACCCCATCTGTCAATAGCCTGCTACGCTGTGTAGTGCAGTTGGACCGGCCCGTTTAGCTTTCCCGCGTAGCCCAAGGAATTCAAATATTAATTTTCCATTTTAGTTTAAACTAGTTTATGTCCATAGATTCAAAAATCAATTCAGAGAGTTTCACTGAACAAAATTGTATGATTTCAATTGTTTTAGAAAGATATTTAAATTATCTATCCAAGCCCGTTGGATTTATATCACTTGGAGTTAGAGATAATCTATAGTAAAAATAACAAGACAGAGACTTTTCTACCTTCAAATTTTTTTCAAAAATCAACCATAATATCTTTTGAGTTGATTCCAACTCTCAAAGATCACATTTGACAAGATCTATCTAAATATGTAAAAATATTTAGATTCGCATGCAGTGACTTTGTACTAGTACCAAAATAATGCTATTAGGGAATTTTCTAGTCATTTTAAATTTATTAAATGATAATCTTAAAGTTAATAAAATATGAGCAACCCTTAAATCACATTCCCAGGTATTAGAATATGTGGTGATGACATGTGTCAACATGATCCCATATTTTAATTGGAGAATATTAAATCTTAATTAATTTCAATGAGTAGAAATTACTTTTCTCAAATAAGATAAATAAAACTAGTTCTTTATTTCATGTGATGATTGTAATGATGCTAGATCATCGAGTGTGAGCCTTAGTGTGCTAAATAGAGCTATTTAAGTATTGTTTGGTGATTGTGTACCCCGTATTTATTTATAGACGATAGTACCGACCCCGGATACGAGGAGGAGGAGTACTAGCAAGCAGAAGACAAAGAAAACTTCAACCACTACTCTACTCAAATCAAGCTAACACTTGCAAGTTTCTTAGCTATGAAAGCCATCAATAATTGCAAGATAACTTAAGCACGATGCATTAGACATGCTTTGTTTATATACCTTTGATTTATACCCATCCCAAGTTTTACTTGCAAGCTTTATTCTTTTACTTTACCAAAGTTCTTTACTTTTAGTTAGTGCTTTGTGAGAGCTTGGAAAAGATAGTATAGATAGCATAAAGAGTATAAAACTAGGCCTATACTAGATGCCATTCTATGGCATGAGATTGAAGATTAGCACCCCTCATTAGTGAACACTTGATGTCTACGCACTTCTATTCTTGTAGACAGTTGTTGGGTTTCCAAGTGCACGGGTTTGTAGAACAGCAGCAAGTTTTCCCTTAAGTGGATCACCCAAGGTTTATCGAACTCAGGGAGAAAGTGGTCAAAGGTATTCCCTCTCAAGCAACCCTGCAATCAAGATACAAGAAGTCCCTTGTGTCCCCAACACACCCAATACACTTGTCAGGTGTATAGGTGCACTAGTTCGGCGAAGAGATAGTGAAATACAAGTGGTATAGATAATTATAGGTGGTAACGGTGCCAGAAAATAGCTTGCTGGCGTGTGGTTGACGTGGGAAAAGACTAAAGGCAAACTGAAATAAAGATGGAAGCAAGCAAACATGTAACAGATATAGTTGCAAACGGTGTATCAATGCTTAGAAACAAGGCCTAGGGATCATACTTTCACTAGTGAACACTCTCTCATATAAATATCTTCTCTTTATGATACTACTCTTAACTACTCTCCGGTTGAACACTATAATCGATGGTAGTATTATAACAGCACACCTCAAAGTAAGTCTTTCCCGTCTAGAAAACCCCACACTGTCACCTTGAGCACTACATGGTTCCAACAAACACCACAATTTCATAAAGACATCCAACTCCAAATATAACTCATAACAAGTATTTGCAATCTCTAGCCTAAGTGCCACCATGGTGTGCACACTATCAAATTCACACACATGGGGAGAGCAGAGATCTATTAAAGCACTTGAGTATCAAGGTAGATCTACTTGATTACAAAGCTCATGATCACAATATGATCATGCATAGAGAGAGAGATGAACACATAGATACCGGTAGAACCCTTAGCGTCGAGAGAGAACTACTCCCTCCTCATCATGGGAATCAGCAATGGTGATGGAGATGGTGGTGGAGATCGATGGAGATGGCTCCGGGGGAACTTCCACGTCCCGGCAGGGTGCCGGAACAGAGACTTTTTGTCCCCCGAATCTCACCTTCGGTGGCGGCGGCACTACGGAACTTTTCATGGATTTCTGATTGATGATTTAGGGTTTTTGCATCGGGAGGAATATATAGGAAAAGGGGCGAGGTAGGTGGCCAGCCAGGGGGCGCACACCATGCCCTGGCACGGCCTAGGGTTGCCCGCGCCAAGGGGGGTGTGGCCAGGCCCTAGCTCTCCTCCGTCTCGTATTCTGGCTCCGTGAGTCTTCCGGTAAAATAGGAACTTCGGCTTTTGTCTCATCCAATTACGAGAATATTCATTTTCTGACTTTCTTGGAACCAAAAACATTAGAAAACAGGCAACTGGCACTGTGGCATCTTGTTAATAGGTTAGTCCAAGAAATCATATGAAAAGTACTCCAAAGTGTGGACAAAACATAAGAAAGTAGATAAAACCAAGCATGTAACATCAAAAATTATAGATACATTTGCAATGTATCAAAATCCCCAAGCTTAACTCCTGCTCGTCCTCGAGTAGGTAAGTGATAAAAAGAAAGAATATTTTTTGAGGTGACATGCACCATCATAAACTTGATCAAAGTATTTGTAAAACATTCAAAGCTGGGATCATAGTACTTCAGTCATAACATGAAAGACAAAGTTCTAGAAATAAGACAAAGAAACTATGTTGCAACATGAAAAGGCACAAACAAAAGATTCATGAATAACAATGCTTTGCAAGACGTTTGTTTGTTTCACATAAAGAAAACATAGCATAGTGGCATTCAGCTTGTCCCTCATAGAGTAGCAAACATAAATGCATAGGACACCTTCAAAGTTCATAAGAGTGACTAGATACAAATAGTTTAAAACAAGCAATATCAAGTTATGCATCAATCAACTAGTCTTGGGACAATGCACATAGAACTGAGAATGGCCACTATGCTCTCAAAGTAGGTGCATAAAGATAGAAGGTGGAGACTCAATATAATGGTGGAATAAAGGCCTTCATAAAAGGAAGTAGGGATTCAAGTCTCATAAAGAGCTTCCAAAAATTATGGTACTTATAGCTTTTAGCTCTCATTGCCCCTATCATAAGCATCTTGAAGGTGATTAAGGTTAAAGTGAACAAACTATGGTGTACATGCTTGACGAAGTATAAGTTAGAAATCTCATGTCCCTTGTATACGAGGGCCGCTCCTCATGCTACTCAAGTTTAGTCACCGGTAAGTTCTTATCATCGTAAGTACATGTGTATCATAGAGAACCGCCAACAGGGTACCCCTTGCCCGATGATACGGAAGAATCCCCATATCAAAATGACAAGGCAAGAAGACAACGAGCATCTCAGCAATCTTCTTATTTACCATGGGAATATGGTGCTTTTTTCTCTCTTTCCTCTTTTCATAATCTTTTTTTTCTTTTTCTCTTTTTTTCTCAATATAGGACTCTTTTTTTATAATAAGAATGCTTCATAGACAACTCATTATGGTTACGCTGCAGGTTTCCACCATGTCAGCATGGATTAGACCAGCGGCCCAGGCGTTTCTCTAACACATATACATAACTCCATGGACTTACAAGCTCCCCTTTCATTTCACACTGACGACATCCATAGACAAAAGAGCATGATATCAACTAGGTACAAAGTACCCGTGCAATGTTGAAAGCGTTCCCCATGACAACATGGTTCTGCTAATCCCCAACAAATAAGTGCAAGCATATACAACATAGACGACACAATGGTTCAAGTTAATTAAGGGCAAGAAAATTAAAGTGTGCCATCAAGTTTGTGAGAGCTTTAATCACTAATTTTCTTATAACAAGTATAATTTGGAAGGTAAACAAAAACATGAATATACTTGGAATAGCATATGCTAATAGGTAGGTATGGTGGACTCTTTGGAATAACTTGGTTTAGGGAGTTGGATGCATTAGTGGAACTCATACATGGTTGTGGAGGCTAGCAAAAGACTGGGAGCGACAAACTAAGAGAGCAATAATGGCCATAATCATGCAGAGCGACAAAACATCATTGATCAAAGCATAAAGTGATACTACAAGTTGAAAACTAAAGGATCACAAAGGCTATGGTGACTTTAGATAGTCATAACATGGTGTGAGCATGCACCAAGTCAACCCAAATAAAGGATCAAAGGAGAATACCACTATACTATGCTTTAATATGCTAAAACAACGCATGATTCATCCAAGGCACATTCAGAAATCTCAATTGTTTATAACAAGTCATGCTAAAGCAAAGAATACTAAGCATAAAGCCAAAAAAATCAAGCATGGCATGACAAAGCATAGGCCACTGTCAAAAACAAGCTCTTTTTACCACATAAGCATGAACTTTCCTACTCTTTTCCAAACCAAACCAAACTATTTACAAACCAATGTATGAAAGAGGGGTTCCAACCAATTTATTCAGAAAAATAAGAAAACCAAGGCAAACGAAAACCAAAACGAAAACAAAAAAGAAGACGCTCCAAGAACAACACAATTGTGCGTGAAACAATAAAAATGAAGCGTTTGGAAGAAACCTGGGATTTTTATTGATGAAGAAGGGGATACCTTGGGCATACCCAAGCTTTGACGCTTGTACTTCTTGGATATTTCTTGGGGTGGCACGCGTGGCATCCCCAAGCTTGAGCTTTAGTCCATCCTTCATCTCATTACTCATTCCTTCCATACACCTGAAATTTTTCCTTCATACAAAACTTCACACAATCTTTATTAGCAACATTTGTGCACTCAAGATAAATAAGTCTTAAGGTTCAGTTCCAACACCAAATAAAATTCCATTAGAACACTAGCTACTGTAGTACTTCCCTCAAAAAGCTCAATTACCCAAAAGAACTCAAAAAGGAACCAACAAGAAGCAAATGCAGAAAATGACAGAAATCTGTCAAAACAGACCAGAAGGTAAAGACGAATTTTTTAGAAGACCTTCTGTTGCTCAAATAAAAAAGTGTTGAACTAAAGAAAGTTAGATAACAACCTGGGGCAGAAGCACAAAAATTCAAGCCTCAAAAAGACGTTCCGAGATTTTATACAAATTTTTACGGTGAAGCACAGAAATCTGTTTTGGGACAGCAACTTTCCCAATCATTACTTCTCTCTCATTAGAGATTACTTTTGGCACAAAAAGCAAATAAAAAGGATAAGGAGAGGTTATTACAGAAGTAATAACTTCCAAGACTCATATAAAACTTTTGGGTTATCTCCCAATAAGTACTTTTCTTTAACGCCTTTAAATTAGGCATAAGAAGCAAAGAAGAATCAAGTGTTCTCAAATGAAGAAGCATTAAGACCAAATTTTGTTTTCATAGGAGAAGTAAAAGAAATATTCTCTCTCTTCATAGGGAAGTGGTCTATACCTTTCTTGAGTGGGGGTTGATATTTAATGGTGCCTTCTTTCATATCAATAATGGCACCAACAGTTCTAAGAAAAGGTCTTCCCAAAGTAATAGGACAAAAAGAATTGTATTCAACGGGGACATAGGCATTGTTAACCATAATAGGAACATCATTAAGACTCCCCATGAGTTTCTTTTTAGCATTATCATCAAGTGGTACATTCAAATAACAATCTTCAAGAGGAGGCAAATCAAGCATATCATAAATCCTTCTAGGCATAATAGAAACACTACTATCAAGATCACATAAAGCTTTGAAATCAAAGTCATTCACTTTCATATTAATGATGGGTTCCCAACCATCTTCTTGTTTTATAGGAATAGAAGCTTTATGTTTCTTCTTTTCTTCTTTAATCTTTATGAGAGCATCAGTAATGTGTTTTGTAAAGGCCATGTTCATAGCACTAGCATTAGGACTTTTAGCAAGCTTTTGTAGGAACTTAATAACTTCAGAGATATTGCAACCATCAAGATAAAAACCATACTTATCATCTAAAGTAGTAGAACTATTACTAGCCTCAACACTAGTGGTTTTAATAGTAGAAACACTAATGTTTCTAGCAATTTCATCTTCTCTTTCCCACTTAGCATGTAATTCAGCTAATAGTCTAACATTTTCATCAATTCTTACTTGTATAGCATTAGTAGCTACAAAGGGATTATCATTAGTTTCAGGTTTAGCAGCCGTTTTATTCAAAGAAGATTGAGCTTCAGCCAAAGATGCTATATTCCTTTCAGCATTAGAGAGTTTTTCCTCAATAGTTTTATTGAAAGCAGTTTGTTTACTAATAAACTCTTTAAGCATAACTTCAAGTTCAGAGGAAGCACTCCTATTATTGTTGTAATAATTTCCATAATCATTACCATTGTTGGGAGGATATGGCTTATAATTGTTGTTACCAAAATTACTCCTATAAGCATTATTGCAAAAGTTGTTATTTCTTATGAAGTTCACATCAACTTGCTCTTCTTGAGCAACCAAAGAAGCCAAAGGAACATTATTTGGATCAATATGGGCTTTCCCATTAACAAGCATAGACATAATAATATCAATCTTATCACTCAAGGAGGAAGTTTCCTCAATAGAATTTACCTTCCTACCTTGTGGAGCTCTCTCGGTATGCCATTCAGAATAATTAACCATCATATTGTCCAGAAGTTTTGTTGCAGCACCCAAAGTGATGGTCATAAAGGTTCCTCCAGCAGCAGAATCCAATAGGTTCCTTGAAGAATAGTTCAATCTTGCATAAAAAGTTTGGATGATCATCCAAGCAGTCAGTCCATGAGTGGGACAATTCTTAACCAAAGCTTTCATTCTTTCCCAAGCTTGAGCAACATGCTCATTATCAAGTTGTTTAAACTTCATTATTTCACTTCTCATAGATATAATCTTAGCAGGAGGATATTATTTTCCAATGAAAGCATCTTTGCACTTAGTCCAAGAATCAATACTATTCCTAGTTAAGGAATTCAACCATTCTTTAGCTTTTCCTCTCAAAGAGAAAGGAAACAATTTCAGCTTAATAATATCACCGTCTGCATCCCTATGCTTTTGCATCTCACAAAGTTCAACAAAGTTATTTAGATGGGAAGCAGCATCTTGATTACCAATACCAGAAAATTGTTCTCTCATAACAAGATTGAGTAAAGCAGGTTTTATCTCAAAGAAAGTATCTTCAGGCACAGGTGGAGCAATAGGTGTGCTCATAAAATCATTGTTGTTGGTGCTAGTGAAGTCACACAACTTAGTGTTTTCAAGAGTAGTCATTTTTTGTGTTTTAAAATAAGAAAGCAAACCTAGTAAAACTAAATTTTTTGTGTTTTTGATAAAGAAACAAGCAAACAAAACAAAAAGAAACTAAGCAAAACAAAAATAACAAAGTAAAGAGATTAGTTATGAGGGACTCCCCTTGTGAAGATGTCCTTGACTCCCTGATGACCCACAAGTATAGAGGGTGTACCGCAGTATTTTCAATAAGTAAGAGTGTCGAACCCAACGAGGAGCAGAAGGTGCTAGCTAGTGGTATGGATCAGGAATTCTCTGCAAATACTTAGCAAACGGATTTTTAGGGGTTTTCGATAAAGCAAGTACACAAAGTACAAGTAAATAAAAGACAGTAGAAATAAATGCAGCAAGTGGCCCAATCCTTTATGCAGCAAAGGACAAGCCGGTTGTATTACTTAAGATGACCAAACGTTCTCGATGACACATGGGAAGACTATCAAGTGCTTTCGCTTCATTTAGTCGATTAATCTTCTCTAGCTTGCTAAGTGTTGTGTGGGTGAACCTGTGCTAATGTACCGCCCCATCCAAGACTAAATACATACTTGTGATTAAACCCCTTGCAAACATCCGTAAGTAGAAGAAAGTAATTAAGGTAGAAACCTAACCGCAGCTTTTAAACTCTAAGACCCTTACGTCCCTTGTGCAATGGTTTCCTAACGGGGGTTCAGGTTTCTGTCACTCTGGCAACCCCTACGATTAGTAGCCAAATACACAATGCATTCCCCTAGGCCCATATAGGTGAAGTGTCATGTGGTCGACGTTCACATGACACCACTAGAAGAAGTACACCACAACTTAAATAACAATCTATTGAATCTTTCTCAACGCAACTCCACTACTAACAACAAGACTTCTCCCATGTCCTCAAGAACAAAACAAACTACTCACAAGACATCATATGGATCATGATCAGAATAATGATGTATAACAATCTGAACATAAACAATAATTCAATGGTTCACTCAATAGCATCAACTACAAAGAGTAATCAACACCGGGAAAGTTTCCCCTATGAACTATGCAAGATTCAACGCAATTGTTACAGCAATATGGAGATGGTGATGAGGGTGCTGATGGTGATGATGGTGGTGATGATGATCCCGATGAAGTCCAGCTTCATGGTGGTGTTGATGGCGACGATCTTCCCTCTCCGGGAAGGAATTCCCCCCGCAGAAATCTGTCTGCTAGAGAGATCTTTCTCTCTCGGTGTTTTTACGCCCCGCAGAGGCGACATAATCTTTCTGTGGTCGCTCCCCGAGTCTTAGGGTTTCGTGGGGATGATGTACGCCAGAGGAGAGAGGCTGGAGTGGGCCAGGGCGGCCACACCACTCCCAAGCGCGGCCTAGGCCTGCACGCGCCATGGGGTGGTGTGGGCCCCCTGTGGCCCACCTCCACTCCATCTTCTGGCATCCCGAGTCTTCTGGAAAAATAGAATTTTCCGTATATTTTCCCGGATTTTCTGATCTTCGCGTATTTTTCCTCCAAACAACACCTTTTCCATCAGAATCCTGACTGCAGTGGTCCATGCTCCAAAAGTCATCAACCATGCAAAAATAGATGAAATAACATAAGTATCACCTCTCAATACGAAATATATCAATGAATAATCGTGAATTAAGACATAGAATAGTGATGCAAAATGGACGTATCAACCCCCCCCCCCCCAAGCTTAGACTTCGCTTGTCCCCAAGCGAAACTGAGCTCAATAAACATGGCCTCAGGTTTATGGAGTGAAGAGTCGATAATAGAATACGGACAAGAAGCATCACATTCATCAAATACATAGATCATAATAGAAGACAACTCACTATTATATAACTCAACTTTCAATGAGTAAGGAAGCACAATAAGGATACATAAAGTGAATCATAATTGGTATGGCAAACTTAGCTCTTGGTCGAAGAATGGTTGATAATTTGCTGGAGTTCACAAATAGCTGGTTTTCAAAGAAAGCTTTCGAAGTAGTAAACTTTCAAGATAAGTGCAATGTGCAAAAAAAGGAACATAAGAAACATGAATGCATAAATCATCATATGAATGAATGAAACACATCAACTCAAAATACTTGCTGAGATAGAAGGGAATAGGTTTACTGACTCAACTTCAAAGTAAAAGAAAGGCCCTTCGCAGAGGGAAGCAGGGATTGCAAGTCTCATAAAGAGCTCCCAAAAATTATGATACTTACTAGCTTTCAGCTCCCATTGCCCCTATCATAGGCATCTTTTGGTGGTTAAGGTTAAAGTGACACAACTAAGAGGATATGCTTGACAAGTTATAAGTTGAAATCTCAAGCCCCTTACATATGAGTACCGATCCTCATGCTACTCAACTTCAGTCACGAGCAAGCTCTTGTCATTGTAAATACATGCGTATCATTGAGAACGGCCAACGGGGTACCCCTTGCACATGACACAGGAGCTATCCCATAATCAAATGACAAGGCAAGTAGACAGTGAGCATCTCAGCAATCTTTTTATTTGCTATTTGCATAGGTTTTTATTGAGGATGCTTCATAGAATGCTCACTATAGTTATGCTGCAAGTTTCCACCATGATTACGCATGGCTTAGGCTAGCGGCCCAGGCGTTTCTCTAACACACATATAAACTCCATGATCTTACAAGTTCCACTTTTATTTCACACCGCCGGGATCCATAAGCAAAAGAACATGATATCAACTAGGTACAAAGTACCAAATGAAGTGTTGAAAGCGGTCCCATGATACATGGTTCGGCTAACTTCAACTCATAAAGCGCAAGCATATACGCAACAAAGAAGGACCCAATGGTTCAAGTTTATTAAATGCAAGAAAGTAAAGTGTGCCATCAAGTTCGTGAGAGCTTTAATCACCAATTTTCACATAACAAGTTTAATTTGGGAGGTAGATAAAACAAGAATTTACTTGGAATAGCAATAATGCTACTAGGTAGGTATGGTGGACAGAAATGGCATGGGTTTTGGTTTAAAGGAGATGGATGCACGAGAAGAATACCCTCTCAGTACAGGTTTTTGGCTAGCAAGGCTGGGTAGCAAGTACAAGAGTTGAGGGAAACAACCAAACATACAAATTATAAAGACAAACATGCAATCTTCCTTGGAAGCACAAAATATCTTAACTAGAGAATACTAGACTTATGAGCAAATCAAGAAAGAAAGATGATGCAATATTTTTTCTCTGGAATACTACTATCTTTTTCTTTTCAACTCTCAAAAAGGTGTTGCTACTGACCGAGCCAGGTTTGCCAAAACCAACTAAATTAACTCAATGATCCCATAGTGATACCAATACTAACAACAAGATCAATCATATAACCATGAATTGAAAACTAACATAAGCTAAGCAAAATAGTGAATGATAGAACCTCCCATTAATATTCCATAACGAAAACTCACACCAAGGGATACATATCTAACAAGAGAGGGGACACTTTCATAATGCAAACCATACTACATAATAACTCCTCTATTCATGATATGACTCTACTAAAAAGGTAAAAATATAGAATATAGTGATATGATACCGCGGCACTCCCCCAAGCTTGGAACAAACCAAGGGGATGCCAAACCTGATGACGAATTACTCCTTCGGTGGTGGCGGTATCCTCTCATCTTCGTCCGTCTTCCAGGGTAAAGGCTTCCCATCAACAAAGGACATCGTGGTTTCCAACATCCTGAAACTTGCAGCAGCACTTATGCGTTTAAATCTAGCCTCATACTCACAGTTTTGATTTTGAACGTCATAAAACTATGCTTGCAGTTCATTGGGTGTTTGGAGGAGTGAAAGGACTTCGTCTTTGAGTTCAACAGTCTGCTTTTGGTGCTCGGCGATGAGTTCGGAACAAATCTTGTGGATGATGTCCACTTCGCTCTCCGCCATCTTCCTGTACCTAAAGACTTCTCGCTCCAGTGCTTCCATCCTGTCCTCCAGACTTCCTTCACCTTTAGGGCCTTGAACCTCCTTAATCCGGACCTCCCCACCTTCGAGCAACAACTCCTGGGGGTGAATCTTCAATTCTCTCATGTATGGGTTGATGATATCCTCTAAAGAATCTCCCTTGGATGATCCAGAGGAAGACATTGTGGCTCCAAATCTGGGATTCTACCTGGCAGAAACAGATCGAAACAAAAACACGATATACAGACCTCGGGGGATCCAGGGGGCTTATATATTACGAAGTTTCATATCAAAAGGAAGGTACTGGGAGAAAACGAGTCGGAGGCGGAGTCCTGGGTGGCCTCACCACCTGGTGGCGCGGCCAGGGGTGGGCCCGCGCCACAGGGTGGTGAGGCCACCAAGGACTCCGCCTCCGACTCGTTTTCTCCCAGTACCTTCCTTTTGATATGAAACTACAAAAATATAGTTGGATAGTGTTTTCGCGGAACTTTTCTTACCAGAACTGTTACCTATTTGGAAACAGACACTGCAGGTCTCTGAATTTGGTATCTAATAGGTTTTTCCGGAGTCATCATTTGAATAACATCGATATCTTCATCTTCATATACTTATTACTTGAGTCATAAAACCCTTCTCTTCCTTATTACACCATTGTCTCCACATCCTAGAAATTTCTTTCACACAAAACTTCACACAGTTCTTATTAGCAACATTAGTATAAGTGAAGTGATAAAACCTTTTGAGTCCAACTTCAACTGAAAATCATCAAAACATAAGCTACTGTAGCAACTCCTTCCAAAAACCCAAAAATAATTCAAAAAGGAAATCGAATAAAGAAGCAAATGCAAGAGTGGCAAAATCTGTCAAAACAGACTAGCAGGTAAAGACCAATTTTTTCGAAAATCTTCTGTTGCTCAAATCAAAAAGTGCAAAACTAACGAAAGTTAAATAACAACCTGGGTCAGAAGCACAAACAATTACAGCTCAATCCGACATACAGAGATCTCTCATGAATTTTTATGGTGAAGCACAAAAATCTGTTTCGGAACAGCAACTTCCCCAAATATTACTTCTCTCTCATTAGATGTTGATCTTGACACAAAAACCAAACAAAACGGATAAGGAGCGGTTATTACCAAAGTAATAACTTCCAAGACTCAAAGAAACAAAAACAAACTAAAAGCAAAAACAAATTGCGTTGTCTCCCATAAAGCTCTTTCTTTATAGCCATTAAGATGGGCATGATAATTTTGAAGAAGCTCTCATAGGGATATGAATTGAAGTGAAAGAGAGCATTAAGAAGCAAGAACACACACACATTTAAATCTAACCCACTTCCTATGCGAGGGGATTTTGTAAACAAACAAGTTATTGAAACCAAAGACAACTTGCATAAGAAGGCAAAAGAAGTGCAACATAAAAACTTTCAGCATAAAACGGGGAAACTTGATATTATTGAGATGCATAGAACACTTTTCCCTCTCTCATAATAACTTTCAGTATCATGCATAAACTTAACAATATAGCTATCACAAGAACTATCATAACAATGATCACTTATTCTAACAGAAAACACAAGAATACTAGCTCTCATAACACTACATTGTGAAACAATATTAGAGGTATCCTTACAAAGGATAGGGTGTCCCTCTTCCTCATATTTAGTGATAAAGTCTTTCACATTTGCTATTATAGGTTCATCAACCATTTGTTTATCAGGTTCAACAGCTTTATTCATACTTTCATCTACCATACTAGCCATCATAGAATGTTCCTTTACCTTAACTGGAAAAGGCATTTTCTCAATATAAGGTTTAGGTAAAACATGATTAGCAGTATAAACTTCCGTATTTCTTGCAGGAACACTCTTAGCAATATCTTTATAAGGTTCATGATACTTATTCCACTTCTTTTTAGGCACTTCAATATAAGAAGCAAAATACTTAAAATAAGAAGAAATAGCTTAAGAGTCTAGACCATAAGCATTTTTAATATTTTGAAAGTCATCAGTTCCCATAAAAGATTCAATGCATTCATAATCATAATTTATACCTGACTTTCTACCTTGTCATTCTCCCAAGTTTCAGCATTGTCTTGAATACGATCTAGAAGGTCCCATTTAACTTCTTCTTCCATGCGAGTGAATGATCCAGCACAAGAAGCATCCAATAAATCCTTGTCATGTAGAGGGAGCCTTGCATAAAAGTTATTGATAATAATATTGTTGGGGAGCACATGAATGGAACATTTGAGCATTAGTAACTTCAATCTCCCCCAAGCTTGAGCTGTACTCTCTCCATCAAGAGGCCAAAAGTTGTATATTTGATTCCGATCTTTATGAATCTCACTTGGAGGATAAAACTTTGAATAAAAGAGAGGCACTATTTCCTCCCATTCCAGTGCTTGACCATTCTTCAGCAGCTTATACCATTCCTCAGCTCTTCCTTTCAGTGATAATGAGAATAACTTCTTCTTAACTTGATCTGTAGTAATACCTGCACACTTGAACAACCCGCATAATTCGTGTATAAAGAGTAAATGATCACCGGGATTGACAGTTCCATCCCCAACATAGTAGTTATCCATAACACGATCAATAATTCTTGTAGGTATTTTGAAAACATCTTTCTCAGCAGGTGGTGGCTTATCTACTACCTTAGCAGTGGTAGTAGCATTACCAAATAAGAAACTCAGCGAATTATCCATAACGAAAATAAAGCAACTAGCAGAAGTAAACAATACTCACAGTAGAAGTTTCCTTTACCAGTTCCACTCTCCAATAGCGCTTCACTCCCCGGCAACGGCGCCAGAAAATAGTCTTGATGACCCACAAGTATAGGGGGTGTATCGCAGTATTTTCGATAAGTAAGAGTGTCGAACCCAACGAGGAGCAGAAGGTGCTGGCTAGTGGTATGGATCAGAAATTCTCTGCATATACTTAGCAAACGGATTTTTAGGGGTTTTCGATAAAGCAAGTAAACAAAGTACGAGTAAATAAAAGACAGTAAAAATAAATGCAGCAAGTGGCCCAATCCTTTATGCAGCAAAGGACAAGCCGGTTGTATTACTTAAGATGACCAAACGTTCTCGAGGACACATGGGAAGACTGTCAAGTGCTTTCGCTTCATTTAGTCGATTAATCTTCTCTAGCTTGCTAAGTGTTGTGTGGGTGAACCTGTGCTAATGTACCGCCCCATCCAAGACTAAATACATACTTGTGATTAAACCCCTTGTAAACATCCGTAAGTACAAGAAAGTAATTAAGGTAGAAACCTAACCGCAGCTTTTAAACTCTAAGACCCTTACGTCCCTTGTGCAATGGTTTCCTAACGGGGGTTCAGGTTTCTGTCACTCCGGCAACCCCTACGATTAGTAGCCAAATACACAATGCATTCCCCTAGGCCCATATAGGTGAAGTGTCATGTAGTCGACGTTCACATGACACCACTAGAAGAAGTACACCACAACTTAAATAATAAGCTATTGAATCTTTCTCAACGCAACTCCACTACTAACAACAAGACTTCTCCCATGTCCTCAAGAACAAAACGAACTACTCACAAGACATCATATGGATCATGATCAGAGATGGAATAATGATGTATAACAATCTGAACATAAACAATAATTCAATGGTTCACTCAATAGCATCAACTACAAAGAGTAATCAACACCGGGAAAGTTTCCCCTATGAACTATGCAAGATTCAACGCAATTGTTACAGCAATATGGAGATGGTGATGAGGGTGCTGATGGTGATGATGGTGGTGATGATCCCGATGAAGTCTAGCTTGATGGTGGTGTTGATGGCAATGATCTTCCCTCTCCAGGAAGGAATTCCCCCGACAGAAATCTGTCTGCCGGAGAGATCTTTCTCTCTCAGTGTTTTTCGGCCCCGCAGAGGCGGTGGAATCTTTCTGTTGTTGCTCCCCGAGTCTTAGGGTTTCGTGGGGATGATATACGCCAGAGGAGAGAGGCTGGAGTGGGCCAGGGCGGCCACACCACTCCTAGGCGCGGCCTAGGCCTGCCCGTGCCATGGGGTGGTGTGGGCCCCCTGTGGCCCACCTCCACTCCATCTTCTGGCATCCTGAGTCTTCTGGAAAAATAGAATTTTCCGTATATTTTCCCGGATTTTCTGATCTTCGCGAATTTTTCCTCCAAATAGCACCTTTTCCATCAGAATCCTGACTACAGCGGTCCATGCTCCAAAATTCATCAACCATGCAAAAATAGATGAAATAACATAAGTATCACCTCTCAATACGAAATATATCAATGAATAATAGTGAATTAAGACATACAATAGTCATGCAAAATGGACGTATCACTTCCCGGCAACGGCGCCAGAAAATAGCTTGATGTCTATGCACTTCTTCTCTTGTAGACAGTTGTTGGGCCTCCAAGTGCAGAGGTTTGTAGAATAGCAGCAAGTTTTCCCTGAAGTGGATCACCCAAGGTTTATCGAACTCAGGGAGGAAGTGGTCAAAGGTATTCCCTCTCAAGCAACCTTGCAATCAAGATACAAGAAGTCTCTTGTGTCCCTAACACACCCAATACACTTGTCAGGTGTATAGGTGCACTAGTTCGGCGAAGAGATAGTGAAATACAAGTGGTATAGATAATTATAGGTGGTAACGGTGCCAGAAAATAGCTTGCTGGCGTGTGGTTGACATGGGAAAAGACTAAAGGCAAACTGAAATAAAGATGGAAGCAAGCAAACATGTAACAGATCTAGTTGCAAATGGTGTATCAATGCTTAGAAACAAGGCCTAGGGATCATACTTTCACTAGTGAACACTCTCTCATATAAATATCTTCTCTTTATGATACTACTCTTAACTACTCTCTGGTTGAACACTCTAATCGATGGTAGGGCTATAATAGCACACCTCAAAGTAAGTCTTTCCCATCTAGAAAACCCCACACTGTCACCTTGAGCACTAGATGGTTCTAATAAACACCACAATTTCATAAAGACATCCAACTCCAAATATAACTCATAACAAGTATTTGCAATCTCTAGCCTAAGTGCCACCATGGTGTGCACACTGTCAACTTCACACACATGGGGAGAGCAGAGATCTATTAAAGCACTTGAGTAGCAAGGTAGATCTACTTGATTACAAAGCTCGTAATCACAATATGATCATGCATAGAGAGAGATGAACACATAGCTACCAGTAGAACCCTTAGCCTCGAGAGAGAACTACTCCCTCCTCATCATGGGAATCAGCAATGGTGATGGAGATGGTGGTGGAGATCAATGGAGATGGCTCCAGGGGAACTTCCCCGTCCCGGCAGGGTGCCGGAACAGAGACTTTCTGTCCCCCGAATCTCCCCTTCGGTGGCGGCGACACTGCGGAACTTTTCATGGATTTCTAATTGACGATTTAGGGTTTTTGCATCGGGAGGAATATATAGGCGAAGGGGCGAGGTCGGTGGCCAGCCAGGGGGCCCACACCATGCCCTAGCGCGGCCTAGGGTTGCCTGCGCCAAGGGGGTGTGGCCAGGTCCTGGCTCTCCTCCGTCTCGTATTCTGGCTCCGTGAGTCTTCCGGTAAAATAGGAACTTTGGCTTTTGTCCCGTCCAATTCCGAGAATATTCATTTTCTAAGTATGATGATTATCCGCATACTAAGTATGATGATTCAGGGTTATCCCTGACGGATGTATCGAATTTTGTGGTGAAAGTGTACCACATCTATAGAGTGTCAAACTATTCGAATAGCCACGTCCGTGGTCATGGACAGTTGGAGTGGCCATACTGTTTCGTCGTCATTTGTTTTCAAAATGACGTGTGAAGTGAACTATGATTTTGACTTGACCACAACAGGGGTGTGAATATGAAAACTAGTTTCCCACTTAAGTGATTTAGAACATTTATTTAGTTTTCTTTACTTTTAAACTCAGTTTAGATAAACCTGGCTTTTTGCAAATAAACCTAGAGCTTAAGATTTCCTACTAGAACTACCTTACTTGTTAGTGATTGTTTGCGAGTACTTAAAGAGTACTCATGGCTCTGTCCCTGGCTATTCCCGTGGCCAGACTATGAGGAGGACTATCAGGAAGATGGACAGCAGGACATCTACGACAACTAGGATCATCTCCCATCGTCAGCATTGCGTGTGACCCTGAAGATGGAGCCCACTACTACGCTTATTATTCTGCTGCTTGTTTGTATTAAGACTGGATCATGAGATCCCTTATTTGTGTAAGACCTTATTATGGTTTGTAATGGATGATGTACTGTGATATCCAATATGTTATGTCACGCAAAAATGGTAATCCTGGGATTGCGATATATGGCATAACAGGCATCTGGGATTAAAAATCTGGGCGTTGACAACTTGGTATCGGAGCCATCCTGACCATAGGAGACCCTACTTAGAATGAACGTCCAAACAAAAACTTAGTTTGAAAACCAAAGAAGTGAGTATTTATGAAAACCTATTCCCACTCTTATCCTTGATTCTTTCAACAAAATTCATGTTCCTCAAAAATTCTTACATTACTACATAAAATTGGTTACACTTGATCACCTCACTAACTTACTCATCCTAAATTCTTATAGATGGAAGTTCAGTATTGCAAGTTCTACCAGTTGGGCAATGGAGGCCAACTGATCTTTGAGAGGGATCTAGATGCACTGTCAGGGTATCTTGAGCGCCCGCATCTAGAATTCTTCGAAGCCCAACTCAACGATTACATAGGAGGAGATCTATAATGGCTGATAGTTGCAGATCTCAGAGGCAAGATGGAACCACCCACTTCTGAGAAGATCCAATTCACCTTGCATGAGAATAACTGGCTAGATGGATTAGCCAGGGCTATGCATGAAGCTCTTGCCCGTCTGTGTAGGCAAAACATCAACTTGATCCAGGGAACTCACTTTGCTCACTTCACAAGGCGTGATTCTATGGGAATGCCATTGGAGATGCCAGGACAGCTAGAGTTGAAGCACCAGGTCGACAATCTTGACTTCATGATGTATGATAGGCAGAAGGAATTGGACAATGCCCGAGCCTACGCCAACCACAACCTAGGCATTATCGTCAAGAAGGACCAGACTCTCACCATTCTCGCCAAGGAGCGCCAATCACTTCGTTGTCAGCACGACAAGAAGGATCGCACCATCGATCCTCTCCACAAGAAGGTGGCCACTCTCAAGAAGACCATTGTGAACAGGAAGTCCAGCTTGAAGCAAAAGAGGAGGAGGAAGGTGAAGACATCCAGGGAGATCTTCACTCTTACCTCAGTGATGACAACGACTACCTAGAGGATGATGCCATGGATTTCTACACCGATGATGATGATTCCGACTTCATTGATGATGAGTAGATGCACTTGATCACTACCATAGGAGTGAGTTGTATCGGTTCCACTGTATCGTGGTTTCATAGCATGGTTCTTAAAACCATTTGTTTTCCAGTTGTGTTGTGGTGTGTGTTGTATTGTGTGGTTGAATGAATGAATGAATGAGAAGAAGAAGTTAGTTTGCAAAACCTGAGTCAAACTCAAAGTTTAAAGCTTTTGAAAACAAAACCATGAACCTTAGAAATTTCCCTCTTATCTCATTATCTATCTCAATCTTCAGATGACTCGTGGAAACCCCGGAGGAAGCAGCTCATCTCAGGACCCGATGTTGCAGATTCTGCAAATGCTAGTCTCCAACCGTGAAGCTAGTAGAGCCGAATGCCAAGCCAACCTAGCCACTCTCCAATAGATATCTCAGATGGCCCACAATAATCAAGGCCATGGAAACCAAGATCATCATGGATCCAAGCTTCAGAACTTTCAGGATACCAATCCCCCTATCTTCAACAAATCTGAGGATCCCTTAGATGCCGATAACTGGCTGCAAACCATGGAGAACAATCTGGAAGTCGCAGGAGTTGATGCCAATGAGAAGGTATTGTTTGCCACCCACTATCTGGCAGGAGATGCAAGAGCATGGTGGAATAGCACCCGTACCATGAATGATGGTCAGATGATGACTTGGGAAGCATTCAAGATCAAGTTCAGCCGCACCCATGTGCCACAAGGTTTAGTCACCAGAATGAGAGATGAATTTAGGGAACTGAAGCAAGGAAGGATGATGGTAGTGGAGTACCGTGAAAATTTTTGGTCCTTATCTAGATATGCCCCTGATGAGATCAACACTGAAGCCAAGAAGAAGGAAAGGTTCTTGAATGGATTGCATGATGAGATGCAGACTGTGTTAGTCAACATCCGTTTTGGAGATCTAGAAGAGCTAGTAGACTCTACCATTTAGATGGAAGGGAAGATCAACCAAGCCAATCACAACCGCAAGCGCAGTATGATGCACCAGCCTGGGTCCCACAATACCCAGAAGTATCGCCCCAACCCGTCTGCAGGATATGCCCCAAGAAATAGCAGACCCCCTATGTCTTGTCCAAGCTACCCGAATCGTAGCGTAGGAAACTTGAAGATCTGAGGAAACCATAACAACAACCCCGACAACTCCAACAACTTCAACCGTGCACCGCCCAAGTCCAACAACAACAACAGCAGCAACAATACTGCCCCAAGGACATGAAGCAATGTTGTGCCTGTTGTAGCCAAAGACAAGTCCCAGATTACTTGCTTTGAATGTGGAGTCAAGGGTCACTACTCCAAGGAGTGCCCCAAGAAGATTGCAGCAGCCCCCAATGTGAATGCCCCAGCTCAGCAGTAGCGCCGTGTTCAGCCTAGAAGGAGATTGACCCCACAAAATTTGCTCAATCGCAATGGTTGTCTGTTCCACATGAATGATGAAGAAGCCTAGGAAGCGCCTGATGTCGTGCTGGGTATGTTTTCTGTTAACTCAGTACTTGCAAGATTGTTGTTTGATTCTGGAGCACCGCACTCGTTTGTTACAGAAGAATTTGCATGCACTAGTAAGATTCAACCAACAAAATTGAAGCATGGTATGATAGTTCAAATACCTGGTTCAACCACCAAAGCTAGAAAAAGTTGCAAGGCTATACCTATCAGAATCCATGGGATAGATTTTTATGCCAATCTAATAGTACTTGGAACCAAAGGTTTGGAAGTAGTACTAGGAATGGATTGGATGTCGAAACATAAAGGATTGATCGACTATGCCAAGAAAGCCATAACCATGACCAGTAGCTCTAGAGTATCACTAAAGCATGTATCGGAGACCTTGCCCCGTCAATTCAAATGCAACAAGAGTCAAGCCCAACCAACCATAGACCAAGTCAGAGTAGTCTGTGAATACCCTGACATATTCTCAGATGAATTGCCCGGTATGCCCCCAGATCGAGATATCGAGTTCATTATTGAACTAATTCCTGGAACTGGACCCAAGCCCAGAGACCTTATAGTATGAACCCATCTGAATTAGTGGAGCTGAAGAAGCAACGTGATGCTATGCTGGCGAAAGGTCTGATTCAACCAAGCGCATCACCATGGAGGTTGTCTGTTCTGTTTGTGGATAAGAAAGATGGAAGTAACCGTTTGTGCATGGATTACCGGAAGTTGAATGATGTCACCATCAAGAACAAGTACCCACTGCCCAAGATAGAGGATCTGTTTGATCAGTTGACTGGTGCCAGAGTGTTCTCTAAGATTGATCTTAGAACTGGTTATCATCAACTCAAGATTCATTCGACGGATATTCCAAAGACCGCCTTTACCACCATATATGGATTGTATGAGTATACGTTCATGTCTTTTGGATTAACCAATGCCCCCGCTTATTTCATGAATCTCATGAATAAGATTTTTATGAACCTTCTGGATAAGTTTGTCGTTGTTTTTATCAACGATATTTTAATCTATTCAAAGTCAGAAGAAGACCATGAGCTACATCTAAGAACCATCCTTGAAACCCTTAGAGAGCATCAGTTGTATGCCAAGTTTAGCAAATGTGAATTCTGGTTGAAGGAAGTAGGATTCCTCGGACATATTGTGTCGGCAGGAGGAGTCATTGTTGATCCCACCAAGATCAAAGATGTTGAAGAATGGAAAGCCCCAACCACTCAAACCCAAGTCTGTGCATTTCTCAGATTAGCGGGATATTACCGCAAGATTGTTGAAGGATTTTCGAGCATCGCAAGACCGATGACCCAATTGTTGAAGAAAGATAAGAAGTTTGAATGGACCGACAAATGTGAAGCAAGTTTTCAAGAGCTCAAGAAGAGATTTATTTCAGCCCCAATTCTGATTATGCCAGATATCAAGAAGCCTTTTGATGTGTATTGTGATGCATCCAAGATTGGTCTCGGATGTGTGTTGATGCAAGAAGGCAAAGTCATAGCATATCTGTCCAGACAACTAAAGCAGCATAAGCAAAACTACCCTAGCCATGATCTTGAACTAGCAGCTGTAGTTTTAGCCTTGAAGACATGGCGTCATTACCTTATGGGTAACCGCTGTGAGATTTATTCGGATCACAAGATCCTGAAGTATATTTTCACTCAGAAGGAGCTGAATATGAGGCAAAGGAGATGGATAGAGTTAATCAAGGATTATGACCTTGACATTCACTATCACCCTGGCAAGGCCAATGTGGTAGTGGATGCTCTTAGCAGATTGCCGTGTAGATTAAACACCATGATCAAGGAAGCCCAGCCAAGTTTGCATGAAGAGTTGCAGTAGTTTAGAACGGATCTAGTTAGCCAAGGATTTTTAGCTAGCATTGAACTTCAACCCACTTTGATCAGTCAGATCAAGGAGGCGCAGAAAGGAAATGCGAGTATCAATAGAATCAAACATCGTATCAGTACAGGGAAGGTACCTGGATTCACCGAAGATGAAGAAGGAGTTTTGTGGTACAAAGGACGTATCTGTGTGCCAGCAGATTCGGAGCCGAAGCAAGTTATCATGCAGGAAGCTCATGATACTCTTTATTCTATCCACCCTAGAGGAACAAAGATGTATCAGGATTTGAAGGAGCAATTTTGGTGGCATAAGATGAAGAGAGAAATTGGAAGCTACATAGCCAAGTGTGATATCTATCAGAGAGTCAAAGTGGAACATCAGAGACCCGCAGAACTATTGCAACCATTGTAGATTCCGGAATGGAAATGGGATTCTGTCGGAATGGACTTTATCACCGGTTTGCCTACTTGTAGTAGGGGAAATTACTCTATTTGGGTCATAGTTGATAGACTGTCCAAGGTAGCCCCTTTTATACCTGTCAAGACAACCTACCAGATTTCGAAGCTAGCAGAGTTGTACATTGCTAGAATCATCAGTTTGCATGGAACTCCCAAGACCATAGTGTCGGATCGTGGAACCCAATTTTCCTCAAGATTTTGGCAGAAAGTCCAAGAAGGATTAGGAATCAAGTTGAATTTCAGCACAGCTTATCACCCGCAAATCGATGGACAGACTGAAAGAGTCAACCAAATCTTAGAATACATGTTGAGAGCTTGTGTTCTAGAGTATGGATCAAAATGGGAAGATTGTCTGCCTTTCGCAGAATTCTCATACAACAACAACAACTATCAAGCCGGTTTGCAAATGGCCCCATTTGAATTTCTGTATGGAAGGACGTGTCGTACCCATTTAAATTGGTCGCAAGTAGGACAGAGACAGATTTTCAGACCCGACGTCTTACGAGAAGTCAAAGCGAAGATTCACAAAGTCCGTGAGCACCTTAAGACCGCCCAATCTAGACAGAAGAATTATGCTGACAAGAGACGTAGAGACCTGACCTTCAATGTCGGAGATTTTGTGTATCTCAAAGTATTGCCTTTGAAGGGAATGTAGCATTTTAAACTAAAAGGGAAGTTAGCCCCTAGATATATTGGACCCTTCAAGATTCTGAATCATAGAGGAGAAGTATCATATCAACTGGAACTGCTAGAGGAGATGTCAGTCGTCCATGATGTGATCCATATCTCGTTACTTCGCAAATGCTTGGAAGTTCCGAAGAAGACCAAAGTATTTTGGAAGAATCCTTTAGAATCACTAGAACCTGGAGTATCAAGTTTCTCAAGATCCAATAGAGCAACCATACCGAAGAGGAAGCTACTTGGGAGCGAGAAGATTACATTAGGACTGAGTTTCCAGATCTCTTTAGTTCCTAATTTTTTCTTCAATCTCGGGAGAAGATTTTGTTTAAGGAGGGAAGGTTTGTAACACCCCAAAACTTCTAATCAAGATTATCAAGTTCAAATCACCCAATTTAGGGTTAACAAAAACTTTTATTAATAAAATGAATATGAATGCATGTTAGCTTTGCATTAACATGTGATTGATTGAAATTGCCATGCTTGATTGTTACAAATGATGTGAAATGGTTTAAAGATGAATGCTACATCATCTAGGCCAATTACAATAAAAATCAAAAGAAAAATAAATCAAATATGAATAAAAAGAGCAAATGGTCATTTTGACAAAAGTTAATCACTAGGTCACTTTGTGTGTTCCTAGAAGAGAAATTTTAATAGAAACAATTCCACTTCTTTTCACCCCTTGCTAGACCAAGTAAAAGAGTATCAAGGCCCACTTTACAACCTTATATAAAGATTTTCCAAATCAATTAAATGGACAGTTGAAAATTGAATCTAATTCGTATGGTAAGATCCCACTTTTTCAAAAAACTATCAAACCTTTCCCCTTGACTTATCCAAGCAAACATAGACTCTCAAGCTTAAGTTAAGATCACTCAAAAACTTTCATTCAAAAATTCCAAAGTAAGTTTCTTTTGGCCATTCCAACAAACACCTTGCAGATACTGAACTAACTAGTACCTAACTTCACTACTTCCACAGTAATCCCTCGACAATTTGGTTCCCTCTTAAACCCCATGTCTCCCCTGAGCCTAACCAAGCACTAGACAAGACCCCCTTAGCCGTGTGAACAGTGGAGCGCCGCCCATTTTTGGTCATCGCCAGCCGAAAGTGGACAGCGCGCCACGAGAATCGCCGCCCTCGGCCATGACGTGCATCATACACGCCACACTCCACCGCCACCCCCTGTCCAAGCTTCGACCGTACACGAGCCCTGGACCACCCTAGAACCGTCGCGCCCTATGTCTCTGTGCCAAATCCAGAGCGCGCCAGCTCACCACGCCCGACCGCCTCGCACAGACCGCGCCTCACCCTCGCTACGCACGCTCATGCTCGCCATGATCACCGCAACCTCGTAGACACCCCCGTTCACCGCCGCGTGACCCACAGCTGTCGCGCGTCGTCGCAAACACCTATGCATCCGCGTGGAACGCCGCACGCTCCCGACAAACCACACCACACCACCCCACGCCTCGCCTTTAAGCCAGCAACGAGTGCTAGGGAACACAACACCGTCCCCTAGCCTCAGCCACGCCGCTAGTAGCTTGTAGCGTTGCCACCGACGAGCTCGCACCCGCACCGTTCGGTCCCCTCGCCGCAGTATAAAAGGAGGCCTCCACTGCCTCATTTCTCCACACCCCAGCACTCACCACTCCTCACTGATCCTCCCCCACTTCTTCCCGGAGCAAGGCGAGCTCTCTCTCGCCGAAATTTGACCGGAGCCCGCCGCTGCTGGAGGAGAAGGGCGGTGTCGATTTGGACCACACCAAGACCTGCCATGACCGTGCCTCGAACCGCCGTCGTCTACCACGTCGATCGCCCCCATCGCCGACCCTAGCTGGAGCCCAGGTGAGCCTAGCTAGACCCCACCGCCGCGGTAGGTTATTTTCCTCGCTGGAGTAGTTCGTCATCGACGACGACTCCTAGTCGTTGGATTGGAATTAGATCGCACGGCTCAAATTCGTAGATACCGTTTCGCTTAGATGCAGTCGCTGACTGGTGGACCCCATCTGTCAGTTGCCCGTTGTGCTGTGTAGTGCAGTTGGGCTGGCCCGTTTAGCTTTCCCGCGCAGCCCAAGGAATTCAAATATTGGTTTTCCATTTTAGTTTAAACTAGTTTCTGTCCATAGATTCAAAAATCAATTCAGAGAGTTTCACTGAACCAAATTGTATGATTCGAATTTTGTTAGAAATATATTTAAATTATCTATCTAAGCCCGTTGGATTTAAATCATTTGGAGTTAGAGATAATCTATAGTAAAAATAACAAGACAATGACTTTTCTACCGTCAAACATTTTTCAAAAATCAACCATAATAGCTTTTGAGTTGATTCCAACTCTCAAAAATCACATTTGTCAAGATCTATATGAATATATAAAAATATTTAGGTTTGCATGCAGTGACTTTGTAATAGTACCAAAATAATGCTATTAGGGCATTTCTAATCACTTTAAATTTATTAAATGATAATGTTAAAGTTAATAAAATATGAGCAACCCTTTAAATCACATTCCCGGGTATTAGAATATGTGGTGATGACATGTGTCAACATGATCCCATATTTTAATTGGAGAATATTAAATCTTAATTAATTTCAATGAGTAGAAATTACTTTTCTCAAATAAGATAAATAAAACTAGTTCTTTATTTCATGTGATGATTGTGATGACGCTAGATCATCAAGTGTGAGCCTTAGTGTGCTAAATAGAGCTAGTTAAGTATTTTCCAGTGATTGTGTATCCCGTATTTATTTATAGATGATAGTACCGACCCCGGATACGAGGAGGAGGAGTACTACCAAGCAGAAGACGAAGAAAACTTCAACCACTGCTCTACTCAAGGCAAGCTAACACTTGCAAGTTTCTTAGCTATGCAAGTAATCACTAATTGCAAGATAACTTAAGCAAGATGCATTAGGCTTGCTTTGGTTATATACCTTTGATTTATACCCATCCCAAGTTTTACTTGCAAGCTTTATTCTTTTACTTTACCAAAGTTCGTTACTTTTAGTTAGTGCTTTGTGAGTACTTGGAAAAGATATTATAGATAGCATAAAGAGTATAAAACTAGGCCTGTACTAGATGTCATTCTATGGCATGAGATTGAAGATTAGCACCCCTCATTAGTGAACACTCTTAACTTAGTGGCTAGTGTTAAGCATAAAACTTGATCACTTTAGATGGGAATACTTGGTGAAAATGATTATGAAAACCTTGGAATGATGAGTCATTCTATTGAAATGTGTTGACATGTGTTAAGAAACACAAATGGATTTGATGATGAAAATGTTGAGGCATGAGCCTTAGCCCTTTTACCAAAAACTGATGGTTGGGTTCGGATGCGATACCATTCCAATTTTACCGTACAACCACAATACTTGAATTGGGTAGGGCTTAGCCGGAAGTTTATATGCATTAGTATGGGTTCCCTCGTGGAAGAGGTTTGAGCTGAGGCAACCTCTTGATGATGTCCACCTATGCAGTGCCCAGGATGGTAGATGGCCATGGCTGGGAGGACAAGCTCATAGGGGAGGTGCCTATACTAGTTTGTGTAATTGAAAGGTTATGATTAATTATCCGCATACTAAGTATGATGATTTAGGGTTATCCCTGATGGATGTATCGAATTTTGTGGTGAAAGTGTACCACCTTTGCAGAGTGTCAAACTATTGGAATAGCCGCGTCCGTGGTCATGGACAGCTGGAGTGGTCATACTATTCCGTCGTCAGATGTTTTCAAAATGACTTGTGAAGTGAACTATGATTTTGACTTGACCATAACAGGGTTGTGAATATTCCATCGTCAGAACATTTATTTAGTTTTCTTTACTTCTAAACTCAGTTTAGATAAACCTGTCTTTTTGCAAATAAACCTCGAGCTTAAGATTTCCTACTAGAGCTACCTTACTTGTTAGTGATAGTTTGCGAGTACTTAAAGAGTACTCATGGCTTTGTCCCTAGCTATTCCCGTGGCCAGACTATGAGGAGCACTATCAGGAAGATGGACAGCAGGACATCTACGACAACTAGGATCATCTCCCATCGTCAACATTGCGTGTGACCCTAAAGATGGAGCCCACTACTACGCTTATTATTTTGCTGCTTGTTTGTATTAAGACTGGATCATGAGATCCCTTATTTGTGTAAGACCTTATTATGGTTTGTAATGGATGATGTACTGTGATATCCAATCTGTTATGTCTCACAAAAATGGTATTCCTGGGATTGCGATGTATGGCATAACAAGCATCTGGGATTAAAAATCTGGGTGTTGACAGGAGTTATCCGAAGTATCCATTTTTCCGGCTTACTGCCAAAATCAGGATTATATAAAGAATCATTCTTAGCCCTGGTAGACATTAATTCCAAACATTCTTTAATAGTTAAATATTTATTGATCCTCTTGCTGAGAAGTCAAGCAACTCTCTGCATTGAGTATTGAGACCATGGTAAAATAAATGGCAAATTGTTAGTTCAGTATAGCCATGATTAGGAATACTATTGATCATTCCAAAGAATCTTTCCCAGGCTTGTGGGTAGTTTTCTCCCACGTTCTGACTAAAGTTGCCTATGTTCTTTCTTAGTTCAGTTACCTTTTTAAAAGGATTAAACCTGTTTATGAATTTAATAATGCATTTTCCCAACATTTAATGTAAGGGTGAGGGAGAGAATATAACCAGTCTAGAGCTTTACCTTTAAGAGACCATCGAAATAATTTAAGACGAGAAAAGTCCCTTGGCAAACCTTTTGGTCCAAGCGATGTTATCACATCATCGAACTCTCTTATATGTCTTCCTAGGTCTTCATATTCCCTTCCACTGAAAGCTTTCTCCTGCAAAATTTTAATAATTCCAACATCAAATCCATATTCTCTAATTCCGGGATTAGGGAACTCTATGGGTTGTTTAAGAAATTCAGAACTTGGAGCACTGTATTCCCTAAGATTTTTCTCAGGTTTCATAGGAGTTGTTGTGTAAATAGACATGATTTCCATAATATCACTTAGGTTTTCAACTTCAACTTTATTTGATCATAAAAGTTTTTCAGTAATTTCTTCGCGCCTCTGAACAGGCACACGCTCAATATAATCCGGCGGGTAGGTCCTACTAGAGCGTGTAGACCTTTTATCTCCTAAGGAGAACATTTTGTAGTAGCAACACCTGAAATGTCAAAAGACAAACCCTTAGCGCTTAGCTCCCCAGCAACGGCGCCAGTAAATAGCTTGATGTCTGCAAGAGCACATATCGTTTGTAGCTAGTTTCGAAGTATAGATATCGATCCCATAGGGAGCCCAAAGGTAAGTGTTTATGGGTGAAGTATCTGTCACACCCAAAGTTGTCACAGGTCTTCGAGTGAATTGACTGCAAGTGTTGAAATAGGAATGGGGTTTTGATTAAATAGATGTATTTAAATAAAACTAAAATGTAAACTTCAGAAATATAAAGCATAAAAGTAAAGAACGACTTGGTTGTTTGTTGTTTCGTGCAGATGGTGAAAGAAGGCGCGGGGAGATTCAGTTCATGGTGATAGTGACTGTGCTAGGTGGACGAATGATAAATGTAACAACTATAATATTATAAGTATATGTGTAGGCGAGCATCCCATAATTAGCCGGAACTCCTCTTGGTAGATTTCATTCCAACTTTAATAATCCAACTAGCCTTTTACCAAAACCATGGTCAGACACTAGATGATTAAGACCCTTCAGGTCGCTTAGCGATTAAGCTCCTTGGATCAGACTAAGGCAATAAGCATAGTGGTTCCTCGTTATCCTCGAGTCTACTACTTTTCCATTGTTATTCCCGTGTCACCCGGGGGTCACCGGTCCACTAGCGAACAAGATCTTATCTATGTAGAACAAAGCATCATATTGTTTGGGCCCTTAATTGGACAACAAGCATTAGGCATCCCACAGATAGTCAAGCACACATAATATAGTAATTAGAATCAATCACAAACTAATGGAAAATATATGAAGGCACATCACATCTCACCAATCCCCTACATATCCCACGCCTAAGGGAATTACTCACACATGAGAGAAGAACGGAGATCCACAATAAGGAATAGAAAAATATCCAACACAATTCAAGATGGGAAGAAATAATCTCAAACCCTAGTCTTGCAAGGTGGAGATCCCTCTCTCTCTCTCAAGTACAGGTAGTGCCTATGGGGGTGTATTGGCTAGGAGGTCGAAGATCGTGGAGCGAGATGAAGAACGTCTTTCCCTTCTTCTCCGGATCTCTTCTTTCTCCCTTCTGGATGGTATGGCGGTTGTTGTGTTGTGTTTTCGCCCTCGGTCCTTTCACAGAAGTTGTCCCTTTTGACAAGACAGAGGCGGCGGCAACTATATGGCCGGAAAAATATTCTTGTTGTATAGTTGCTCGTTAAAGCTTCTGTGAGCTCCCCTCACGTGCTTCCAAAGTGAGACTTGCTTGTTTTCTCCAGAATATTGTGGTTTTCTAGTTAAAACCTTCCGTTGACGTTTAGAACCTGAAACACACATTAAAAACCAAGTTTTTTTGCTACCGAAGTATTAACGTTAGGTAAAGTCAGAAAACGATCAAATCTGGGAGAAAACCATCAATAAAAACCATAAAAATTGTGTTGAATCTCACAGCTATCAGCGACATTGAGGAAGAGTTATATATGGTACAACCCAAGGGTTTTGTCAATCCTAAAGATGTTGACAAGGTATGCAAACTTCAGCTCTCCATTTATGGACTAAAGCAAGCATCCTGGAGCTGGAATCAACATTTTGATAAGGTGATCAAAAACTTTGGATCTATACAAACTTTTGGAGAAGCTTGTGTTGGAAATATGCCCTAGAGACAAATAGTAATAAGGACTATTATCATATTTCATAAAGTTTATGATTAAGTTTTATATCATGCTATAACTGTGTTGAGTGGAAACATCAATACACGTGTGATACACAAACAACCAGGGGTTCCCAGTGAAACTCTAGTCACTGGTTCATTGGTCAACAGATGATCAAGTTTCCTGATCATGTGGCATTTATGCCAGTTGGAAATGGAGTCAACTCATTCTAGGAATGAGATGATGAACCAATACCCAACCTAAACATCGTGACCCGATCATGTCACGAAGTTCAAGTTACGATGATTAGAAATGGATCCTCGTAGACTATTCCTTAGACCGTGAGGCTATATCAATCATTATCTCCCGAGAGTGCTTAGATAGCATCAAGCGCCATCTGGTAATACGGTGGTTATAAAGGTGTGTTCAGGTACTCGGAGGAAACCGTAGAGGCAATATATGTCAAGAGCGGGATTTTTCCGTCCATGGAACGAAAAGATACTCGAGGGCGCACTCGAAGAAGTTATATCCAATAGCTGTGTAGCGTGTGATTTGATCACAGGGATATCACTTGTCGGAACGAGTCAAGTAGCATTGTACGGTAACGAGATTGAACATGACATGGTGATGTCATTTATCAGATCTCGGGCAATGCAAGTATCGAGAGACAAAGGGAATAAGACACGACTGTCCCGGTTCAAAAGATGAAATATCTTCGTGGAACGCATAGGGGTCACATGGCCATCCAGGTCCCTCTGTCGATCATTGGTCCGAGAGTCTCCTGACCATGTCTAGAGTGTTCCCGAACCATAGGGTATCACGCTTAAGGGTTTGATGATGCTTAGAGAGTGTTTATAGGATCGGTAGAATCGCCGAAGAATAGTAGAGAGAAAATCGGAAGGGTTTCGGTAAGTCTGGAGGATGTCCAGATCGGAGGTGGAAGGTGTTCCATATCCACAGAGATTGAATAATATGTGAATGAATGTTAAATAATGATTTAATCATTTATTCATAATTATTTAATAAAATAGAAAATCAGTTAAAAGGTCAAAAGGCTTAATGGGCCAATTCCGGAGGGAAGAGGGCCCATTAGGGAAAGGAGAGAGGGAGAAGGGGCAAAGGGGGTGGCCGGCTAGGCCAAGCCCCCTGCGCGGGGCCCACTAGGGCCAGCCGGCGGCTGCCCCCCCCCCCCTCCTCCTTTAGTCCCACCCGGGACTTTGAGGGAGGGTGTACCCCCTCTCCCCTATATATAGTGGGGGTATTTGGCCAGATAAATACACCCAATATTCAATAAAGGTTTCCTCACTTTTGGGGATACCTCCAATTGATACTCTCTCTCTCTCTCTCTCTCTCTCTCTCTCTCTCTCTCTCTCTCTCTCTCTCTCGTGACCGTGGTCCCAAGTTCGGACTGCACGAACGAGAGACATCTTCACCGCGAAGCAGCGTCGCGCTGCGGGATTCGGATCCAGGAGCTCTACTTCTGCACCTGTTGCTGGATCGGGGAAGCAAGAGTCATCATCAGGCATCGGACGTGTGTAACTCCCTGCGAGGTGTCGCACTTGAGGCACTCAAGTCGTTGGAGCCTTTGGAGTGCAAGGACTTCATCACGACCTTGAGGTCGGCTTCGGCTCGTCTACATCAACCACGCTCTCCTGAGCGTTGATAACGCTTTTCGGTCTTCAAGGGTAAGTTCGTGAAAATCCCCTCTTGTTATTGTATTACTAATAGATAGGTCCTGGCAGCATCAGGGATTCAGAGGCATAGGGTAAAAATTATTGTTTTCATACGCGGAACCCCTACAGTGGTATCCGAGCTAGATCTATGCGTAGTAATGCTACTACGGGTAGAACACACGAGATGTATTGTGTGGGCGTTGATCTTTTAGTTGTTACCCTCCCACGTGTACTTGTGTATACCACAGTAATGCTTGGTGAAGCATCCCCCAACCGACTTTACGCGTCCATTCGCGAGTCTGGTCCATGCTTGACATACGGCTTGTACTGTATAAAGTGGCTTAGGGGGTGTCTGTCTCTCTCGCATTAGTTGGTATGCCATTTACAACGGAGGGTCCCGAAAGGGGTGTAGTAGAGACAACTACTTGATCAGCATTGTGCTGAAAGTTCGTAGGTGAGAACGGTTCTTGTGTGAAAGCCCATTCAGCCACGTTAAACATGCAAAGATAAAGTAGAGGCGTCGAACTTTGTTTTGCAGGGGGCGTTGCTTTGTGATATGGTTGTGGCAATGTAAAGTGATTACCTTATGTTACGTAGTAGTAGATAGTCACAGAGGTGACAGACTACCACACCAGAAAGACATCGGTACCCTGGTATCTACGGCACCGGAATCCGGTAACGACGGATGGAGATCACGACGTGAAGGATCATATCACGTCGCATTTACATTCAATGTTATTGTTTGTATATCTTATTGTGTGCTAGTATTAGATACTCGATGGTAGCCTAATAAGATGATCCCTGTTAAAAATTACCAATGATTGTGTTCCCCCTTAGTGTGCACCACCAAGAAAGTTCTTCGGTATGAGGCGGTCCACGGTACAGGCGTGGGTGTCAGACATATCTACGTTCGCATACAGTGGGTGTAAGCCATGTTGCACAGCGAATACACTAAGGTTGAGTTGGCGAGCCTAGCATGTGCAGACATGGCCTCGGAACACGGATGGTCAAAAGATCAAGCACGAGTCGCATGAATGATGTGACCGACGTTTAGCATCCACCCTTGAACCCACATTGATGGCCATGACAATCGGGGGAGATGTGGCTGATAGGGGTCGTGTTATCACTAGGAACCCTTCTGGGGATTGGTGTTTCTGAGTGGAGTTATTATTAACTCATTTAATTATAAACTTAGTCTAAATTCCTTTTGCAATTATATATGTAGAAAAGTTATCCCCGATGCCACATTTCCTGTTGAAGATTGATTGGCTAGAAGGAGAGAAGCTCAGATTAGATGGATCAAACTTCTCTATGTGGGTTGGGCGTCTCCACATTCTCCTTAGCAAGAATGACGTGGTCAACTAAATACTCGACGGGATGGATTTGGATCAGCCCATTGACCTAGAGACACCAGAGCATCGGGAAGACCGCTATCAGCGTCGGGAGATGGCCTCCTTCATTTCAGTTACAATGCGTTTTAGAATGGTGGACGAGCGTTGGCCTGTCGTGGGTAATGTCAACCCTCGTACGGTAATGCTACAGCTTAGGACACATTTCGTGGAACAAGCACGCATATGGGAGCATGAGCTGATGGGAGATCTCCTCTCCATTAAGATGGAAGAAAACTCATCACTTGACAACCACTTGAAGCGCATGCATGATGTGTACATGAGGCCTGCATACTTCCTGGATAGCTGGATGACGGGCCTTTTGCAAATGGCGTTGTGCTGCGGTCGCTGCCACCAAGCTACCAAACACAAGTTAGGACTTGCATTATGAGAGGCGACGTGGAATCAATGGAATTCCACATGTTCGTATCACATCTCAGGAATGTGTTGGTTGAACCAGTTGTCGCTGAAGTCATCAATGACAATGGTATATATTTGATATACAATTTTATAAATGTTATAATCTTGCAAACACATTTGCAGTGTTAAGTATATTTGATACTTGTTCTGTTTTGCTGAAAACAGGTCCTTCTGCATGAGAGGTGCTTGCTAGAGAGGAGGTGACGATGCGTGTTGATGGCGAGCATGATGATGATGACCAACGACACTCTCCCTCAACATTTATCATTTAGTTTATGTTTTGGATAGTTATTGTAATCAACAGATTGTGAACTTCTTTAGTGTGTCTCACACTTTGTGAGACGGTTATTCATGAGCTTGTAACAAACAGTTGTTCCACTTTTATGAATGATTTCTATTCGTGTCCATATCTTGTTTGATTATATGTAAATTATCCTTGTTGTTTTAAACTAATTGATAATGCATGAACATTTGTGAAATATTGAGATGCCTTTAAAATACCCAACTTAATGATATGTTCATTAATGAATGAAACCATTATATAAATTCAAAAGTTATAATGATAATATGTGAAAGACATTCGATTTCTTATCACATATGAATCATGCCCAATTTCGGCAAAATAACTTGAACACTGTGTATTACTTGAATACAAAGTGTTTAATGAATTGTTAAAAGTAAATACATATTCGATGTATTGTGTTTTAACGAAAATGGTAATTATCATTATATGATTGTTTAAAATTGTAAAGTAGTTTACCAAAAGAAACATAAGTATGAAACTATTTGATATGATCAAAGTGTTTCATCAACAAAGGGTATAAATATAAAAGGGAATCTAATTACTATGATTTGATCAATAGTAATGAAATTCAACTTTATAAGATTGGCATAAAAAGAAATTGTGGAATGCAAAACGTTTTGAAATGTCAAAATGCAAAGCATCACAATGTGATATTAGATATCAAAATGGGTAAATAGATGGCACCAAATAAATCGTTGTAGTGTAGATGTAGAGACCATTAGTTAGAAATAGTTAGCACTCAATTAGAATATATAGTGAACCATTTGAATTCGTGAAAGCGGCTCCATATCTAGTATGGATTGCCGTAAAAGTTTTGGGGGTTATTAGATATAACCAAAACAATAGCGAATAAGTCCTTGTAGAGTATTCATTGGAAACTTTGAATACGAAATCAATACCTAAAACTAAAAGAAAAGCAAAACTAGTATTGCTTGGATTTTGGTGCATTCTTGACAAAGCTCACTTTTAGTGATATTTCTTGATTATGGAAGATAGTGAAAAACATGATGAGGATTGAAAACCCTGCATCAGAGTGTTGAGAAGCGAAACAGACAACGTTCCTAAATGATTCTCTTCACAAAGGAAAGAATCAATGATAATGATCATTGTGTTTTCCCCAATGGTGTTTTCACTACATGAAGTACGATTCAAAATGTAACCCATATCTTGTATGGAGACATTTGTGAATCATTTGTCATGATGACCGAAATATGACATACTTATGAACTACTAAGGAAATAATGGTAAGTGATACGTTGCTAACGTATCTATAATTTTTGATGTTCCATGCTTGGTTTTTATCTACTTTATTATGTTTTGTCCACACTTTGGAGTATTTTTATACACTTTTTGGGACTAACCTATTAACAAGATGCCACAGTACCAGTTGCCTATTTTCTGTTGTTTTTGGTTCTAGGAAAGTCAGAAAATCAATATTGTCAGAATTGGACCGGACAAAAGCCAAAGTCAATATTTTACTGGAAGACTCACGGAGCCAGAAGATGAGCCGGAGAGGGGCCACAGGGTGGCCACACCATGTGGTGGCGTGGGCTAGCCCTGGCCGCACCAGAATGTGGCGTGGGCCCCCTGGCCGCCCACTGACCTTGCCTCTTCGCCTATAAGATGCCTCTCGATGCAAAAACCCTAAATCGTCGATCAGAAATCCACGAAAAGTTCCGCAGCGCCGCCACCACAGAAGGGGAGATTCGGGTACAGAAAGTCTCTGTTCTGGCACCCTGCCGGGACGGGGAAGTGTCCCCGGAGCCATCTCCATCGATCTCCACCACCATCTCCATCACCGTTGCTGATTCCCATGATGATGAGGGAGTAGTTCTTCCTAAAGGCTAAGGGTTCTACCGGTAGCTATGTGTTCATCTCTCTCTCTCTCTCTTTCTATGCATGATCATATTGTGATCATGAGCTTTGTAATCAAGTAGATCTACCTTGCTACTCAAGTGCTTTATTAGATCTCTGCTCTCCCCATGTGTGTGAAAGTGACAGCGTGCACACCATGGGGGCACTTAGGCTAGAGATTACAAATACTTGTTATGAGTTATATTTGGAGTTGGATGTCTTTATAAAATTGTGGTGTTTGTTGGAACCATCTAGTGCTCAAGGTGACAGTGTGGGGTTATCTAGATGGGAAAGGCTTACTTTGAGGTGTGCTTTTATAGCCCTACCATGGATTAGAGTGTCCAACCAGAGAGTAGTTTAGAGTAGTATCATGAAGATAATATATTTATATGAGAGTGTTCACTAGTGAAAGTATGATCCCTAGGCCTTGTTTGCATTGAAATACCGTTTTCTATTAGATATGTTACATGTTTGCTTGCTTCCATCTTTATTTCAGTTTTCCTTTAGTCTCTTCCACGCCATCAAGCTATTTTCTAGCACCGTTACCACTTATAATTATCCATACCACTTGTATTTCACTATCTCTTCGCCAAACTAGTGCACCTATACACCTGACATTTGTATTGGGTGTGTTGGGGACACAGGAGACTTCTTGTATCTTGATTGCAGGGTTGCTTGAGAGGGATACCTTTGACCACTTCCTCCCTGAGTTCGATAAACCTTGGGTAATCCACTTAAGGGAAACTTGCTGTTGTTCTACAAACCTCTGCACTTGGAGGCCCAACAACTGTCTACAAGAATGGAAGTGCGTAGACATCAGTAAGCTCAAGTTATGAGAAATCCCATGGCAAAATTCCCTTGAGATTAGAAAGAAATTTTTTGATGAATCTCACAAGTAAAAGGGGTTACTTGAATTTTCCAAAATGACTGCAAAGCCATAGTGGAAAAGTTGGTGAATGACAAAAGCACAATTTGTCAAGTATTGGACGAATTCAAATGAATTTGATTCAAGTGTGCTAAATGTCTAATGGATTTATGAAAGCCTTAGTAAAAGTACTAGTATCTCATAGTAAATATCCAAGTTTGATATTTGATCAAAGATTTTGAAGTTGTTCAAAATAGTGAATAGATATGCAATTTGCATGAAATTGAGTGGGAGCTATGAAAGTCTTCCTAAAACAATATTTGAATGACATATTTTTGAGTGGGAGCAATATAAGTCTCAAATTCAAATATGTAGGAACATAGTTTGAGTAAGAGTTGTGACTCATACCCAAATATGTTGGGAACATATTTTGAGTGGGAGCTTATAGGAGTGATTCTTAAGTGTGTTAAGAATAAAAGCGCAAGTACCAATAAATAATGATTTATGAGGTGTAGAAGTTGGTAATAAGTGTATTATGATATTATGTAGTATTCCTTATGGGATTCTGAAAAAGGGTTTCGGAATATAAGTTAATTAAGGAACTAGTCCTTAATAACACAAATTAGGAATAACATTAAGTTTAACATCAATGGTTGAAAGAAAAGGATGATCATCATCCACTATGTTGAGACATAGGTTCTATCTTTGTAAACCATGATGATAACTTTACATAATATATGATCCAAGAAGAAACTTTTAAGGGTGATTAAGTTTGAATCACGGAATATTGAGCTAAGTTTGTCCGCAGTGTCTAATAGAGAACTGCAGACACATTTTCCAAATCCATAAGGGATGACATATCTTAAAGCATAAAGGGTTATGTTATAAGGGAATATGTTGGAAACTCCTGTAAATACCGATTAAAGTCAAGTAGGAAGCGAGGTGAACAAAAACATCAAAAGTTGCATAGAGTGCACTAATGTTTCGATGATTACATATATAATAATAGATAAGGGTACCATCTAAAGTGTTGTATAATGTTATGGCGGGTCTAGTTCGCTTTTAGCATAGAATGATGTGTCCCAGGGCACAGTGCCCATGAGAAAGCCCTCGAGGTAGATCTAAAGTCACTGTAGGCTCCTGGAATCAGGCCTCGTTCTGCTGCCATAGTGACGATGCATACACACAGATGTTATCATGTGATGATAAAGTATTAATGTCAATCAAGGTGACATTAGTAAGTTGCAAAGGACTTGGGACTGTAAAGTACAGACCCAAGACTCAACCTCTTCCATGAGCAAGCATGTTCAGGGTACCGGATATATGGTGCCAATGATTAAGAACAAATGCAGCCAGTGTATTTGTACTCTAGTGCAAGTGGGAGACTGTTGGAAATATGCCCTAGAGACAAATAGTAATAAGGACTATTATCATATTTCATAAAGTTTATGATTAAGTTTTATATCATGCTATAACTGTGTTGAGTGGAAACATCAATACATGTGTGATATACAAACAACCAGGGGTTCCCAGTGAAACTCTAGTCACTGGTTAATTGGTCAACAAATGATCAAGTTTCCTGATCATGTGGCATTTATGCCAGTTGGAAATGGAGTCAACTCATTCTGAGAATGAGATGATGAACCAATACCCAACCTAAACATCGTGACCCGATCATGTCATGAAGTTCAAGTTATGATGATTAGAAATGGATCCTCGTAGACTATTCCTTAGACCGTGAGGCTATATCAATCACTGTCTCCTGAGAGTGCTTAGATAGCATCAAGCGCCATCTGGTAATACGGTGGTTATAAAGGTGTGTTCAAGTACTCGGAGGAAACCGTAGAGGCAATATATGTCAAGAGCAGGATTTTTCCGTCCATGTGACGGAAAGATACTCGAGGGCGCACTCGAAAAAGTTATATCCAATAGCTGCGCAGCGTGTGATTTGATCACAGGGATATCACATGTCGGAACAAGTCAAGTAGCATTGTTCGGTAACGAGATTGAACATGACATGGTGATGTCATTGATCATATCTCAGGCAATGCAAGTATCGAGAGACAAAGGGGATAAGACACGACTGTCCTGGTTCAGACGACGAAAGATCTTCATGGAACGCACAGGGGTCACATGGCCATCCAGATACCTCTGTCGATCATTGGTCCGGGAGTGTCCCGACCATGTCTGGAGTGTTACTGAACCATAGGGTATCACGCTTAAGGGTTTGATGATGCTTAGAGAGTGTTTATAGGATCGGTAGAATCGCCGAAGATTAGTAGAGAGAAAACCGGAAGGGTTTCGGTAAGTCTAGAGGATGTCCGGACTGGCGGTGGAAGGTGTTCCATATCCACGGAGATTGAATAATATGTGAATGAATGTTAAATAATGATTTAATCATTTATTCATAATTATTTAATAAAAGAGAAAATCAATTAAAAGGTCAGAAGACTTAATGGGCCAATTCCGGAGGGAAGAGGGCCTATTAGGGAAAGGAGAGAGGGAGAAGGGGCAAAGGGGGTGGCCGGCTCGGCCAAGCCCCCCCCCCCCCCCCCCCGCACGGTCCCACTAGGGCCGGCTGGTGGCTGCCCCTCCCCTCCTCCTCCTTTAGTCCCACCCCAGGACTTTGAGGGAGGGTGTACCCCCTCTCCCCCTATATATAGTGGGGGTATTTGGCTAGATAAATACACCCAGTATTCAATAAAGGTTTACTCACTTTTGGGGAGACCTCCAGTTGATATTCTCTCACTCTCTCTCTCTCTCTCTCTCTCTATCTATCTATCTATCTATCTATCTATCTATCTATCTATCTATCTATCTATCTATCTCACGTGACCGTGGTCCCAAGTTCGGACTGTGCGAACGAGAGACATCTTGTAGCACCCGGTAAAACCACTACTAGAAAATCTCTTGCTATTTCTGCTTTGTGCATCATCATGGCCGCATGCTCATGTCACCATGCCACATTGCATTTGAGCATCGTCATGTCATCATGCATTTGTTTGTCTAAAACTATTTTCTAAAAGCCTACCTTTGTTTTCTAAATAAGCCTCTTTCTATTTCAAATCAAAACCCTGGCCTCTTCCGGATATTTTGTTTTGTCTAAAAACTATTTGCGAATTTTTTTATAAAATAAAAATAAAACAAAACATTTTTATTAGGGGAGGCAGCCGGCCAGGCCCAAAAGCCCAGCCAGCCAGCCTACTACCCCGCTAACCAAACCCTAGTCTAACCCTAATCCTAGACCACCCCACGCCACACTCCACTCCCTGCCGCCAGCCGCAAACAGTTGTGCAGCAGCGTTGCCGTGCCGCCCGCATACACCACCACGTACGCGCGTACACGCTAGCTACCGGCTTCCCTTCCTGTCTCGTTGTCGCGACGCATCGCGCAGCGCGTTGAAGCAGCCGCATCGCTCATCGTCATGCTCCCTACGTGTTGGCCCCACCAGCAGCTGCCACACACCCGCCGCATAGCACACAACAGCGAAGCGATCTACCTACCATCTCACGCGTGTGCCCTAGCCCCGCCGCGTCTGCAATCTGGCCCCACCCCCGCGTCTGCCGACCGCGACCACCTCGCCTCTGATCCCCAGGCCCGCACATGACCAAGTCCCCGCATCGGTCCTCACCCCTCTCACGCGTTGCACCCCCATCCCCACCTACCGCGACCCTCTCCCGTATGCAAGCCCCACCTCGCTCCCGAGCGCCCGCCGCCGCCCTCTATGCTGCCCCACCACACGACCCATCCCCACCTACTCCCCCGCTTCTCTTCTTCCCAGAAGCCGCCGCCGGTGGCAGCGGTCTCCACTGCGAGCGAGCCCCTCACCAACAAGGTCGCCTTCTGCCGCTGGCCTCCTGAGACCCGCCTCTCTGCCGCTGCCAAGCTCCTCCTCTGGCCAGTGCCCTGCCGGCCATAGACCTCACCTCCTCCCTCGCTGGCCCTGAGCACCCCGTCGCCGACCCGCTTCCCTTGTGCCGGCCCGGCTCGACCTCTCCCTTCGCCACCGGCATGCCCTCCCTCGAGTCCCTGCTTCCGCGCCTCCACGGGGTCGACCCTTGGCAGTTCCGGCCGCCTCCTGAAGCTCCTCCCCGCCCCGCTTCTGGCCGCTGTCGCGTCGCCTCCCTTCGTCGCTCTGCTCCTCGCTGCCCGCGAGCGCCTACACCTACTGCAAGCCGGCCTCGCACGGACCTCCTCTGTCTGCTACCAGAGACCCATCCCCGCCTCGTCGAGCGAGGACCACCGCCCGCGAGCGAACCCTGGGCTGCCATCACCGCGGCACCTTGCCCTCTTCCTCCTGGAGCCACTGTCGCACTCTGCCTTGTCTCCATCGGGCCCTACATCTCCTTCACGCCGGCCTCGCTCGCCGATGCCCTCCAACCTCACCGCTCCCCTCGTCGACCTCCCTGCGTACAGAGCTTCGTCGGTCGCATCTCACCTCCCTGCGCATGTACACGCGCGTGCGCCGCCTCCGGCCTCCTTCGCCCCTCCGCTCGCCGTGTGCAGCAGCGGTGCCGACCACGACCCCGTGACCTTGTCCCCTGCACCTCCCTAGCACCTTGCGGCCCGCTGTCAGCCCCGGTACCAGCACGCCCTGCTGCTCTCGGCTTTCATCGCGCGACCAGGTTGCAGCACAACTGGTGGCTGTTCGGTCATATGTCTGTAAGGGCGTATTTTGCCTCTTGCTAACCATGTTTTGGCAGAAGACCACCGAAACTCGTTTACCCAAGTTGGCTTGCAAGGTTCGGCTCTGTGACACCAAGATCTTCTCCGGTACCGAGTACGCGAGAGGCTCAGAACACAAGGTCGACACATGGACATGTACCAGGATGAGCACCCAAAGAACCACATCATACCATCATGCCGATCCAAGTTCTGCCTTCGATGAACAAAGGTGGATCCCAATGTCTCCCTCCGAAACCCGAAGACCGTTCCCTGGACCGCCATGATCTCCATCATAGACCCAAAGACGCCAAGATCATGAGTGTGCCGACATGGATTCGAAGAAAGAACCCTAGACATGTCAAGATCTTCTCGAAACCGAAGACCCCAATATCGGAGTCCGAAGGCTGATCCCTTCGGACCACCAAGTTCTTCTTCCCGGAGCCGAAGACCCGATCCCGCCGAGACCGAACCCGAACCACATCGAACCCCAAGACCGCCAACGCCAATGTGTCACCCCTCTCTGAGCCCCTATTTTTATAAATGAAATACAAACTTGTTGCATATTAAATTGTTCATACTCGCATACATATCGTGGTTGTTGGGGGTATTTAGGCGATTCACCTAAATTAAATATGGAGCTATATGCGGGCTTTTCTAGTCTTATATTGGCTCCAATTAAATTTGTGTAGCAAACCGATACCATGTTTTGCCTTGTTAAAACAACATTTAAATTGTGGGGAATATAAACAACTTGAATCATATAATTAATTGTCGGGGCCCTGGTTCCGCTTAATATTGCCTAATCGCATCGCATCTTTGCCATGACCGATCTTCTACCGTAGTATTAAATAGTGCATTCGGTGTTTCTTTTAGTGTTTTGGTTCTTCACGGATTAGGCCATTGAGTAGATGCGAGTATCGACAAGTTCTTCGGATAATGAATCTTCGGCTATGTTTCCCCGGCGAGCATCTCCCCCTTTCTACCTATTTTGATTTTATAGTCTTTATTTCCTCCTGTTGATCTATTGCTATCCATGTTGCGATGCTTTAGTTTCTGTGCAGCATTTATACTCCTTGCAGCCCTTAAATTGCCATGGACACATCCTATTGCCTGTTGTTTGATAGACAGTCGACCTTGCGAGTCATAGTTGCTTGCTTATGTGTTGCTTCGCGTCGTTGTCGTTCCACTGTTGACGGCAAGTTGGCACATGCTTAATGGTGGAGATGCTTAATGGTGGAGATGATCATGACTTTAAATACAACTTGATTGATTGCTGGTAATAGATATAACTAATGCAGAGGCATCGGTGGGCAATAGCAAATATTTGGTTTTTAACCGCTCACTTGTGTCCCGTAGGACCCCGAGTACTTGACTATCGCACTATCCGCATGTGGGACCATGAATCCCCTTAGCCAGAGCTTGATTCATTTCCTATTTCTTGGGGCCACAAACTAGTTTGGGACTTTATTATTATTCTGTACGTATGCCATGCTTTACTGTGTTATTTACGATTGTGCATGGAGCACCTGTACTGTTTAGGAATTGCGGAGTGTTTTCGCGCTATCGACAAGCCCAGTCACACTTTCGGGTTCCTAGTCGTTTACAGCCATTGGCGCAAACCTTGGGTCCATCTCGGAGCCGGCCAACTTCGTTGCAGGTAGCTTAATGGGGTGGCCCCCTGAAATGTTTTATGAATCCTATGATTGCTTTGTCGTGAAAGCCTCGTTGGGTTTTGATTTGGTTTTTCCGAGGTTGATCGTGTGTGTGTTGCTATTTGTGCACCCCTGCAGGGTAAATCTTTCTGAAAGCCATGTCCACGGTTATGGACGACTTGCAGCACAGTATCTCGATCATAGACAAGCATAACTAAAGTAGTGCTATAAATTTGACTTAAAATGTGACTAGTAATTAGCTTCACTATAATGGAATGGATAATAAAAGTGCCAACAACTAGTGAAACTGTGGTGTATCGTGTCATGTTATACCTGCCTAGTAAGTATCGCAACTCCAATGGAATGAAATAAAAGTGCCAACAACTTTTGGGTTTGAGATATCACATGCTAATTGTATCTGACTAGTAAGTACCGCAACTACAACTGAATGGTTAACTAAAACTGTCCACTACTTATGCTATCAGGATGACTCATGCCATCTATATCTGACTAGTAAGTGCTTCAACTAATGGAATGAATAAAACTACCAACTGTGTGAGTTCCTCGGTTTGACTTCCTCGTTTGGTCTCGAGGGGGAAATGCCAGGATGGGTATGATTGGTGTTAGTATCAGGTTGGTCCCGAATAGGTCTTTATTATCCCTCTATAATAGCCGACAGTTGCATCGAGTCTCTATAGGTTGTTTAGTGCATGTTGCGCTGCCGCTTCAGTCCACCATACCTATGTAGGCGAGAGCCGCCGAATTCTAGCCTTGTCGTGTACTGGCCTCAGTATTGACGCTCCTATTTTTCCTTTGGCCTTTGTCAGCACCCCTTTTGTTTTTGCAGGTTTGAGATCGACGTCGTTAGCAGGGTTACCCTTCCGATTTGGCCTAGGCAGGGTTATGGACGCCATTGGTTATTCTTCACGGCTCTTAGCCCCATTTGCATCTTGTCCGTAGTCGGATGCTCTATCGTTTTTAAGGTGATTTGGATCTTTCTACTGTATATCTGTATTCTTGACTCATGGAGTCGTGTTGTATATATATATATATATGTTCTGTGGGTTCCATCATGGACTATTGTGTAATGATATTACTTCGATTTTCACCCGCACGCAAGTGCTTGGTGAGAATCTTTCAATCGTTTCTATGCGGGTTTGGCGGGAATCGCTAAAACTTGCATAGGGTCAATTCGAGGGTGTTACAAAGTGGTATCAGAGCTCAGCAGTTACGATACCCCACTGGTCCAGCCTTTAGGATAACCTAGCTAACGGACATTGTAGAGTGTCAAAACTATTTTGCAAAATCGGTTAGATAGATCTGATTAGGTCTGATTTTACTCCTTGTCCTTATGCTATTCTCCTCTTACGTTTGCGTGTTTGAATCTGCTCTCTTACCTTTTCTTCGAGTCCAGGTTTATCGTGGTTTGGTTTCTGTTCTACCTTCAGGGTTTCGCTTCCTCCTTTTGCAACGGTGCTTCTACGCCTGGTCTTCATGCTATCTGAGGAATCCTTCATCTGTTGGACTTCTCTTTGTTCCTTCTTATGCCTTCTGGTGTTTTCCAACACGACGACCTCATCGACGTCAGATCTGATGATGAGCCTGCATCATTCCTTTGTTATCCGAATATCGCTTGTTAAGATCTTCAGTCTGAATTCCGAGAGTTGGTCGCATGATTCTTCTATTCATGTACCGTGTAATGCTTTGAGTGCGGGATTGAGTCGCGACCATACCACTACTCTTAGCATTCGCTTTTGTACATTGTATGGTGGACCGATGCAATTTACTCCTTCCATGGAAGTTAGGGGTGGCCTTAACTTTAACTTTGTCCTTTGTTTATTCGGAGCGTTCTCTCGACAAACGTGAGCAACGACCCCTTGTTGGTGGTGTCGCCGATTTCAAGATGGAGCAATGATCATTGTTAGTGGTGTCGCCAAGATCTATAGGAAGTGAGAAGATTCAGGTCGTCGGCCTTCTTCCCGGTACAATGAGGCGGATCTCGAGGGCGAGATCCATTGTTAGTGGTGTCGAATTGTAGCACCCGGTAAAACCACTACTAGAAAATTGCTTGCTATTTCTGCTTTGTGCATCATCATGATCGCATGCTCATGTCATCATGCCACAATACATTTGAGCATCGTCATGTCATCATGCATTTGTTTGTCTAAAACTATTTTCTAAAAGCCTACCTTTGTTTTCTAAATAAGCCTCTTTCTATTTCAAATCAAAACCCTGGCCTCTTCCGGATATTTTGTTTTGTCTAAAAACTATTTGCGAAAGGTTTTATAAAATAAAAATAAAACAAAACATTTTTATTAGGGGAGGCAGCCGGCCAGGCCCAAAAGCCCAGCCAGCCAGCCTACTACCCCCGCTAACCAAACCCTAGTCTAACCCTAATCCTAGACCACCCCACGCCACACTCCACTCCCTGTCGCCAGCCGCAAACAGCTATGCAGCAGCATTGCCGTGCCTCCCATGTACACCACCACGTACGCGCGTACACGATAGCTGCCTGCGTTAGCCGCATCGCTCATTGTCCTGCTCCCTACGTGTTGGCCCCACCAGCAGCTGCCACACACTCGCCGCATAGCACACAACAGCGAAGCAATCTACCTACCATCGCGTACGCGTGCCCTAGCCCCGCCGCGTCTGCAATCCGGCCTCACCCCCGTGTCTGCCGACCGCGACCACCTCGCCTCGGATCCCCAGGGCCGCACATGACCAAGTCCCCGCATCGATCCTCACCCCTCTCACGCGTTGCACCCCCATACCCACCTACTGTGTCCCTCTCCCGTAGGCAAGCCCCACCTCACTCCCGAGCACCCGCCGCCGCCCTCTAGGCTGCCCCACCGCACGAGCCATCCCCACCTACTCCCTCGCTTCTCTTCTTCCCAGAAGCCGCCGCCGGCGGTAGCGGTCTCCACCGCGAGCGAGCCCCTCGCCAACGAGGTCGCCTTCTGCCGCTGGCCTCCTGAGTACCCGCCTCTCTGCCGCTGCCAAGCTCCACCTCCGGCCAGTGCCCTGCCGGCCGTAGACCTCACCTCCTCCCTCGTCGGCCCTGAGCACCCCGTCGCTGACCCGCGTCCCCTGTGCCGGCCCGGCTCGACCTCGGCCTTCACCACCGGCATGCCCTCCCTGGAGTCCCTACTTCCGCGCCTCCACAGGATTGACCCTTGGCAGTTCCGGCCGCCTCCTGAAGCTCCTCCCCACCCCGCTTCTGGCCGTTGCCGCATCGTCTCCCCTTCACCGCTCTGCTCCTCGCCGTCCGCGAGCGCCTACACCTGCTGCAAGCCGGCCTCGCAGGGACCTCCTCTGTCCGCCGCCAGAGACCGCTCCCCGCCTCGTCGAGCAAGGACCACCGCCCGCGAGCGAGCCCTGGGCCGCCGTCACCACGGCACCTCACCCTCTTCCTCCTGGAGCCACCGTCGTCCTCTGCCTTGTCTCTGTCGGGCCCTACATCTCCTCGAGCCGGCCTCACGTGCCGATGCCCTGCAACCTCGTCGCTGCCCTCGTCGACCTCCCCGCGTACAGAGCTCCGTCGGCCGCATCTCACCTCCATGCGCATGTACACGCGCGTGCGCCGCCTCCGGCCTCCTTCGCCCCTCCGCTCGGCGTGTGCAGTAGCGGTGCTTACCCCGACCCCGCGACCTTGTCCCCTGCACCGCCCTAGCACCTTGCGGCCCGCTGTCAGCCCCGGTACTAGCATGCCCTACTGCTCTCGGGTTCCATCGCGCGACCAGGTTGCAGCACAACCGGTGGCTGTTCGGTCATATGTCTGTAAGGGCGTGTTTTGCGTCTTGCTAACCGTGTTTTGGCAGAAGACCACCGAAACTCGTCTAACCAAGTTGGCTTGCAAGGTTCGGCTCCGTGACACCAAGATCTTCTCCGGTACCGAGTACGTGAGAGGCTCAGAACACAAGGTCGACACATGGACATGTACCAGGATGAGCACCCGAAGAACCACATCATACCATCATGCCGATCCAAGTTCCGCCCTCGATGAACAAAGGTGGATCCCAATGTCTCCCTCCGAAACCCGAAGACCGTTCCTTGGACCGCAATGATCTCCATCATAGACCCGAAGACGCCAAGATCATGAGTGCGCCGACATGGATCCGAAGACCGAACCCTAGGCATGTCAAGATCTTCTCGGAACCGAAGACCCCGATACCGGAGTCTGAAGGCCGATCCCTCCGGATCGCCAAGTTCTTCTTCCCGGATCCGAAGACCCGATCTCGCTGAGACCGAACCCGAACCACATCGAACCCCAAGACCGCCAACGCCAATGTGTGGCCCCTTTCTGAGCCCCTATTTTTATAAATGAAATACAAACTTGTTTCATATTAAATTGTTCATACTCGCATACATATTGTGGTTGTTGGGGGTATTTAGGCGATTCACCTAAATTAAATATGGAGCTATATGCGAGCTTTTCTAGTCTTATATTGGCTCCATTTAAATTTGTGTAGCAAACCGATACCATGTTTTGCCTTGTTAAAACAACATTTAAATTGTGGGGAATATAATCAACCTGAATCATATAATTAATTGTCGAGGCCTAGGTTCCGCTTAATATTGCCTAATCGCATCGCATCTTTGTCATGTCATACATCATACATGCATCATGCCCAATCTTCTGTCGTAGTATTAAATAGTGCATTCGGTGTTTCTTTTAGTTTTTGGTTCTCCGCGGATTAGGCCGTTGATTGGATGCGAGTATCGACAAGTTCTTTGGATAATGAATCTTCGGCTATGTTTCCCAGGCAAGCATCTCCCCCTTTCTACCTATTTTGCTTTTATAGTCTTTATTTCCTCCTATTGATCTATTGCTATACGTGTTGCGATGCTTTAGTTTCCGTGCAGCATTTATACTCCTTGCAGCCCCTAAATTGCCATGGACACATCCTATTGCCTATTGTTTGATAGACAGTCGACCTTGCGAGTCATAGTTGCTTGCTTATGTGTTGCTTCGCATCGTTGTCGTTCCACCGTTGACGGCAAGTTGGCACATGCTTAATGGTGGAGATGCTTAATGGTGGAGATGATCATGACTTTAAATACAACTTGATTAATTGCTGGGAATAGATATAACTAATGCAGAGGCATCGGTGGGCAATAGAAAATATTTGGTTTTTAACCGCTCACTTGTGTCCCGTAGGACCCCGAGTACTTGATACATGTTCCTTGACTATCGCACTATCCGCATGTGGGACCATGAATCCCCTTAGCCAGAGCTTGATTCATTTCCTATTTCTTGGGGCCACAAACTAGTTTGGGACTTTATTATTATTCTGTACGTATGCCATGCTTTACTGTGTTATTTACGATTGTGCATGGAGCACCTGTACTGTTTAGGAATTGCGGAGTGTTTTCGCGCTATCGACAAGCCCAGTCACACTTTCGGGTTCCTAGTCGTTTACAGCCATTGGCGCAAACCTTGGGTCCATCTCGGAGCTAGCCAACTTTGATGCGGGTAGCTTAATGGGCTGGCCCCCTGAAATATTTTATGAATCATGTGATTGCTTTGTCGTGAAAGCCTCGTTGGGTTTTGATTTGGTTTTTCCGAGGTTGATCGTGTGTGTGTTGCTATTTGTGCACCCCTATAGGGTAAATCTTTCTGAAAGCCGTGTCCATAGTTATGGACGACCTGGAGCACAGTATCTCGATCATAGACAAGCATAACTAAAGTAGTGCTATAAATTTGACTTAATATGTGACTAGTAATCAGCTTCACTACAAGGGAATGGATAATAAAAGTGCCAACAACTAGTGAAACTGGGGTGTATCGTGTCATGTTATACCTGCCTAGTAAGTATCGCAACTCCAATGGAATGAAATAAAAGTGCCAACAACGGTTGGGTTTGAGATGTCACATGCTAATTGTATCTGACTAGTAAGTACAGTGCCAGCTGCCTGTTTTCTGCTGTTTTTGGTTCCAGGAAAGTCAGAAAATGAATATTCTCGGAATTGGACGGGACAAAAGCCAAAGTGCCTATTTTTCCGGAAGTGATCAAGTGCCAGAATACGAGACAGAGAAGGGCCAGGGAGCCACCACACCACCTGGCCGCGCGGCCAGGCCTGGCCCGTGCCACAGGGTGGTGTGGCCGCTCCCGGCACCCCCTCGGCCTCTCCTTCCGCCTATATATTGCCCTCGGGATGAAAACCCTAATTACCCGATCAAAAATCCACAAAAGAGTCTGTAGCCGCCATCATCTCCATCCCTAGATCGGGAGGGATCTGAAGCTCTTCTCGGCACCCTGCTGGAGAGGGGAATTCACCCTGGAGGCCTTCTTCATCACTGATACATTGCAAATGTATCTATAATTTTTGATGTTCCATGCTTGGTTTTATCCACTTTCTTGTGTTTTGTTCCAACTTTGGAGTACTTTTATTATGATTTCTTGGACTAACCTATTAACAAGAGCCATAGTGCCAGCTGCCTGTTTTCTGTTGTTTTTGGTTCCAAAAAAGACAGAAAATGAATATTCTCGGAATTGGACGGGACAAAAGCCAAAGTGCCTATTTTTCCGGAAGGGATCAAGTGCCAGAGTACGAGACAGAGAAGGGCTGGGGGCCGGCCACACCACCTGGCCGCGCGACCAGGCCTGGCCCGCGCCAGGGGGTGGTCTGGCCGACCCCAGCACCCCCTCGGCCTCTCCTTCCGCCTATAAGTTGCCCTCGGGACAAAAACCCTAGTTACCCGATCAAAAATCCACGAAAGAGTCTATAGCCGTCGTCGTCTCTGTCCCTAGATCGAGGGGATCTGAAGCTCTTCCCGGCACCATGCCGGAGAGGGGAATTCACCCTGGAGGCCTTCTTCATCACCATGCAAGCCTCCGGTGTGATGCGTGAGTGATTCATCCTTCGACTACGGATCCATGTAGTAGCTAGATGGTTGGTTTCTCCTCCGTTGTGCTTTCATGTTTAGATCTTGTGAGCTCCGTTCATGATCAAGATCATCTATTTTTAATCCATACATGTTGTGTTTGCGGGGATCCGATGGATATTGAGATGCTATTTCAGATTGATTATTGATTCTATCATGTCTTTGTTATTTGAGATCTTGCATATTTTCCATTGTTAGTAGCTATCTTGGCCAAGTAGATGCTAGCAACTCCAAGAGTTATTATTTATGCTCGATAGTGGGTTCATGCCTCTGGTAATCTGGGGAAGTGACAGAAATCTCTAAGGTACTAGATGTGATGTTGCTACTAGGGAGAAAACAATGATCCTTTGTTCATAGAACAATTGTATTGTTTACTTTACACGCAGTTCGTAAAGCAATAATTTGTTGCTTGCAACTTAATACTGGCGGGGGTTCGGATGATAACCTGAAGGTGGATTATTAGTCATAGATGCAGTTGGATGGCGGTCTATGTATTATGTTGTAATGCCCAATCAAGTCTCAAAGGAGTCAAGATGATTAGTATATGCATGTATTGCTTTCTTGGTGTTTGTCAATTTCCCCGCTGTAATTTGTTCACCCAACATGTTATCTATCTAAGGAGAGCCACCTCTAGTGAACTATGGATCCCGTTCCTTTACTTTACATACAATCTATAAACTATTTTTGCTTTGTGTTTTCTTTCTGCAAACTTTTACTTCTTTCCTTTCGATACGTTTAATCCTTTGTTTTCCACAAAACACGGTGAGATTGACAACCTCATCGCAAGTTGGGGACAAAGTTCTGTGGTTGTGTTGTGCAGGTCTTCACGTTGCTACTAGCACCGGTAGTGCGCCCTGCCAAGCTCAGCTAGTAACACCTTTGAGGTGTTTCCTTGCTCCTACTGGTTCGATTAAACCTTGGTTTCATAACTGAGGGAAACTTGCTGTTGTGCTCATCATACCTTCCTCTTGGGGTTCCCAACGAGCTCTACATCAACACCGCCATAAAGCATTTTTCTGGGCGTCGTGCATTGAGCCATCAAGCATTTTTCTGGCGCCGTTGCCGGGGAGTCAAGGACATCTTCACAAGGGGAGTCCCTCATAACCAATCTCTTTACTTTGTTGTTTTTGTTTTGCTTAGTTTCTTTTTGCTTTGTTTGCTTGTTTTGTTCTTCAAAAAACACAAAAAAATTAGTTTTACTTGTTTGCTTTCTTATTTGAAAACACACAAAAAATTAGTTCCTATCTTGAGTTGCCACTATGTCTAGCCTTGCTCCAATCACTATGTCACCCGAGGAAATGATTCTCACTTTTAAACAAGGAATTGAGGAAAGTTTTAAGGAAGCTTGGTCTAGAATCTCTGATCTACATGAAAAGACTGAGCCTAAAATGATTCAAGGATTGTTCCTTAGCAGTTTTTACCTTGGGATTACTCTTTGCTATAGGTATGCTTTAGATGCTATTGCGGGAGGAGATTTCCTCCAAAGTAATGAGGATTATGCCATTAATGCTATAAAGAAATTAATCCTCACTTACAACTTGCCTAGCCAAACTGATACTCCTTTCGCAAAAATATTTGCTAGGTTGGACACTCTTGAGGCTAGCACTACTAGATTAGAAGGGTGATATAATACGCTTAGGGAGCAACATGATATTCCAATAAACTCTGAACCATCAAAGTGGTTCCCTACAGTAAAGATTGAGATGAACGCTGAAACTTTCAAGCTCGTTGTGATATCATGTCTGAATTTTATCTTATGCCCAAAGCTATTTATGAATCTCTGAATCTTTGGGGGCTCGTTGAAGGAGGAAAATAAATATCTCTCACCAATAATACTACCCTATTACCTCTTGGAATATCTGAAGGAGTGTTTACAAAGAGCCTTGGGAAAATGATTTCTATTGATTATCTTGTTATTGAATGTGTAGGAAAAGGACAAATTACACTTGGAAGGTCCCTATTAGGACTCCTTGGAGCAATAATATATGTGGGAAAGGGGACCATGCACCTTTATTCTCCACCAAACAATCATATTTTCCCCAAGGTTAAGAATAAAAATAAGAGAGGTAAGGGCAAGAAAGTTGGTCTTAATGCTTCTTCATTTGAGAACACTTGATTCTTTCTTTCGTTCTTATGCCTAACTTAAAGGCGTTAAAGAAAAGTACTTGTTAGGAGATAACCCAAGAGTTTTAGTTGAGTCTTGGAAGTTATTACCTCTGTAATAACCTCTCCTTATCCTTTTTATTTGCTTTTTGTGCCAAGAGTAACCTCTAATGAGAGTGAAGTAATGATTAGGAAAGTTGCTGTCCCGAAACAGATTTCTGTGCTTCACCGTAAAAATTCCTGAGAGAGCTCTGTACGTAGGATTGAGCTGTAATTTTTTATGCTTTTGCCCCAGGTTGTTATCTAACTTTCGTTCGTTCAACTCGTTTTCAGTTGAGCAACAGAAGGTCTTCGAAAAAATTCGTCTTTACCTGCTGGTCTGTTTTGACAGATTTCTGCCATTTTCTGCATTTGCTTCTTGTTAGTTCCTTCTTGAGTTCCTTTGGGGAATTGAGCTTTCTGAGGGAAGTGCTACAGTATCTAGTGTTCTAATGGGAGTTTATTTGGTGTTAGAACTGAACCTTGAGACTTATTTATCTTAAGTGCACTAATGTTGCTAATGAGATTGTGTGAAGTTTTGTATTAGGAAAATTTTTAGGTGTATGGAAGGAATGAGTAACGAGATGAAGGATGGACTAAAGCTCAAGCATGGGGATGCCACATGTGTCACCCCAAGAAATATCCAAGAAGTACAAGCTTCAAAGCTTGGGGATGCCCAAGGAATCCCCTTCTTCATCAATAAAAATTCCAGGTTTCTTCCAAACGCTTCCTTTTTATTGTTTCGTGCACAGTTGTGTTTCTCTTGGAGCGTATTATTTTTTGTTTTCGTTTTGTTTTTTTAGTTTGCTTGGTTTTCTTAGTTTTCTGAATAAGTTGGTTAGACCCCCTCTTTCACACTTTGGTTTACAAATAGTTTGGTTTGGTTTGGAAAAGAGTAGGAAAGTTTATGCTTATGTGGTAAAAAGAGCTCGTTTTTGACTGTGGCCTATGCTTTGTCATGCCATGCTTGATATCGTTTTGGCTTTATGCTTAGTATTCTTTGCTGTAGCATGAATTGGTATAAACAATTGAGATTGCTTAATGTGCCTTGGATGAATCATGCGTTGTTTCAGCATATTAAAGCATAGTATAGTGGTATTCTCCTTTGATGCTTTATTTGGGTTGACTTGGCGCATGCTCACACCATGCTATGACTACCTCAAGTCACCATAGCCTTTATGATCCTTTAGTTTTCAACTTGTAGTATCACTTTATGCTTTGATCAATGATGTTTTGTCGCTCCGCATGATTATGGCCATTATTGCTCTCTTAGTTTGTCGCTCCCAGTCTTTTGCTAGCCTCCACAACAAAGTATGAGTTCCACTCATGCATCCAACTCGCTAAACCAAGTTTTTCCAAAGAGTACACCATACCTACCTACTAGCTTATGCTATTCCAAGTATATTCATTCTTTTGTTTACCTTTCACTTGTTATGAGAAAACTAGTGATTAAGGCTCTCACGAACTTGATGGCACACTTTACTTTATTGCCTCTAATAAACTTGAACCATTGGGTCCTTCTTTGTTGCGTATATGCTTGCGCTTTATAAGTTGAAATTAGCAGAACCATGTTTCATAGGGAACGCTTTCAACATTGCACTTGTACTTTGTACCCCGTTGATATCATGTTCTTTTGCTTACGGATCCCGGCGGTGTGAAATAAATGTGGAACTTGTAAGATCATGGAGTTTGTATATGTGTTAGAGAAACGCCTGGGCCGCTAGCCTAAGCCATGCCTAATCATGGTGGAAACTTGCAGCATCACCATAGTGAGCACTCTATGAAGCATCCTCAATAAAAACCTATGCAAATAGAAAATAAAAAGATCGCTGAGATGCTCATTGTCTGCTTGCCTTGTCATTTTGATTATGGGAAAGCTCCCGTATCATGTGCAAGGGGTACCCCGTTGGCGGTTCTTAATGATACACATATACTTACAATGACAAGAGCTTACTCGTGACTGAAGTTGAGTAGCATGAGGATCGGTCTTCGTAAGTAAGGGGCATGAGATTTCGGTTTATAACTTGTCAAGCATATCCTCTTAGTTGTGTCACTTTAACCTTAATCACCTTCAAGATGCTTATGATAGGGGCAATGAGAGCTGAAAGCTATAAGTACCATAATTTTTGGAAGCTCTTTATGAGACTTGAATCCCTACTTCCTTTTACAAAGGCTTTTCTTCCACCATTATATTGAGTCTCCACCTTCTATCTTTATGCACTACTTTGAGAGCATAGTGGCCATTCTTAGTTTTATGTGCATTGTCCGAAGACTAGTTGATTGATGCATAACTTGTTATTGCTTGTTTGAAACTATTGTATCTAGTCACTCCTATGAACTTTGAAGGTGTCCTATGCATTTATATTTGCTACTCTATTGAGGGACAAGCTGAATACTATTATGCTATGTTTTCTTTATGTGAAACAAACAAACGTCTTGCAAAGCATGTTATTCATGAATCTTTTGTTTGTGCCTTTTCATGTTGTATCATAGTTTCTTTGCTTATTGTTAGAACTTTGTCTTTCATGTTATGATTGAAGTAGTATGATCCCAGCTTTGAGTTTTGCAAATACTTTGATCAAGTTTTGATGGTGCATGTCACCTCAAAAATTCTTTATTTTTATCACTTAACTACTCGAGGACGAGCAGGAGTTAAGCTTGGGAATGTTGATACATTGCAAATGTATCTATAATTTTTGATGTTCCATGCTTGGTTTTATCCACTTTCTTGTGTTTTGTTCCAACTTTGGAGTACTTTTATTATGATTTCTTGGACTAACCTATTAACAAGAGCCACAGTGCCAGCTGCCTGTTTTCTGTTGTTTTTGGTTCCAGAAAAGTCAGAAAATGAATATTCTCGGAATTGGACGGGACAAAAGCCAAAGTGCCTATTTTTCCGGAAGGGATCAAGCGCCAGAATATGAGACGGAGAAGGGCTGGGGGCCGGCCACACCACCTGGCCGCACGGCCAGGCCTGGCCCGCGCCAGGGGGTGGTTTGGCCGACCCCAGCACCCCCTCGGCCTCTCCTTCCGCCTATAAGTTGCCCTCAGGACAAAAACCCTCGGGACCCGATCAAAAATCCATGAAAGAGTCTGTAGCCGCCGCCGTCTCTGTCCCTAGATCGGGGGGTCTGAAGCTCTTCCTAGCACCCTGCCGGAGAGGGTAATTCACCCTGGAGGCCTTCTTCATCACCATGCAAGCCTCCGGTGTGATGCGTGAGTAGTTCATCCTTGGATGACGGATCCATGTAGTAGCTAGATGGCTAGTTTCTCCTCCTTTGTGCTTTCATGTTTAGATCTTGTGAGCTCCGTTCATGATCAAGATCATCTATTTGTAATCCATACATGTTGTGTTTGCGGGGATCCGATGGATATTGAGATGCTATTTCAGATTGATTATTGATTCTATCATGTCTTTGTTATTTGAGATCTTGCATGTTTTCCTTATTTAGTAGCTATCTTGGCCAAGTAGATGCTAGCAACTCCAAGAGTTAGTATTTATGCTCGATAGTGGGTTCATGCCTCTGGTAATCTGGGGAAGTGACAGAAATCTCTAAGGTACTAGATGTGCTGTTGCTACTAGGGAGAAAACAATGATCCTTTGTTCATAGAACAATTGTATTGTTTACTTTACACGCAGTTCGTAAAGCAATAATTTGTTGCTTGCAACTTAATACTGGCGGGGGTTCAGATGATAACCTGAAGGTGGATTATTAGTCATAGATGTAGTTGGATGGCGGTCTATGTATTATGTTGTAATGCCCAATCAAGTCTCAAAGGAGTCAAGATGATTAGTATATGCATGTATTGCTTTCTTGGTGTTTGTCAATTGCCCCGCTGTAATTTGTTCACCCAACATGTTATCTATCTAAGGAGAGCCACCTCTAGTGAAATATGGATCCCGTTCCTTTACTTTACATACAATCTATAAATTGCTTTTGCTTTGTGTTTTCTTTCTGCAAACTTTTACTTCTTTCCATTCGATACGTTTAATCCTTTGTTTTCTGCAAAACACGATGAGATTGACAACCTCATCGCAAGTTGGGGACAAAGTTCTGTGGTTGTGTTGTGCAGGTCTCCACGTTGCTACTAGCACCGGTAGTGCGCCCTGCCAAGCTCAGCTAGTAACACCTTTGAGGTGTTTCCTTGCTCCTACTAGTTCGATTAAACCTTGGTTTCATAACTGAGGGAAACTTGCTGTGCTCATCATACCTTCCTATTGGGGTTCCCAACGAGCTCTACATCAACACCGCCAACAAGCATTTTTTTGGGCGCCGTGCATTGAGCCATCAATCACCATCAAGCCTCCGGTGTGATGTGTGAGTAGTTCATCCTGGGACTACGGATCCATGTAGTAGCTAGATGGCTGGTTTCTCCTCGTTTGTGCTTTCATGTTTAGATCTTGTGAGCTCCGTTCATGATCAAGATCATCTATTTGTAATTCATACATGTTGTGTTTGCGGGGATCCGATGGATATTGAGATGCTATTTTAGATTGATTATTGATTCCATCATGTCTTTGTTATTTGAGATCTTGCATGCTTTCTGTTGTTAGTAGCTATCTTGGCCAAGTATATGCTAGCAACTCCAAGAGTTAGTATTTATGCTTGATAGTGGGTTCATGCCTCTAGTAATCTAGGGAAGTGACAGAAATATCTAAGGTACTAGATGTGTTGTTGCTACTAGGGCGAAAACAACAATCCTTTGTTCATAGAACAATCATATTGTTTACTTTACACGCAGTTCGTAAAGCAATAATCAGTTGCTTGCAACTTAATACTGGAGGGGGTTCTGATGATAACCTGAAGGTGGATTATTAGTCATAGATGCAGTTGGATGGAGGTCTATGTATTATGTTGTAATGCCCAATCAAGTCTCAAAGGAGTCAAGATGATTAGTATATGCATGTATTGCTTTCTCGGTGTTTGTCAATTGCCCCGCTGTAAGTTTTTCACCTGGCATGTTATCTATCTAAGGAGAGCCACCTCTAGTGAACTATGGATCCCGGTCCTTTTTCTTTACATACAATCTATAAAGTGTTTCTGCTTTGTGTTTACTTTATGCAAACATTTACTTCTTTCCATTCGATACGTTTAATCCTTTGTTTTCCACAATACACGGTGAGATTGACAACCTCATCGCAAGTTGGGGACAAAGTTCTGTGTTTGTGTTGTGCAGGTCTCCACGTTGCTACTAGCACCAGTAGTGCGCCCTGCCAAAGCTCAGCTAGCAACACCTTTGGGGTGTTTCATTGCTCCTACTGGTTCGATTAAACCTTGGTTTCATAACTGAGGGAAAACTTAATGTTGTGATCATCATACCTTCCTCTTGGGGTTCCCAATGAGCTCTACGTCGAAAGTCGAGCGCATCAGCGCTTTCAGAAAGTACATACCTGGACAAGGTTCTAAAGAGGTTTAGAATGGAAGAAAGAAAGAAAGGTTTCTTGCCCATGTTGCCAGGTAAGACATTGAGTAAGACTCAAAGTCCAGCTACGACGGAAGAGAGAGAAAAGATGAACAAAATCCCCTATGTGTATGCCATGTTGTGTATGAGACCGGATATAGCACATGCTGCTAGTTTAACCAGTAGATATCAAAGTGATCCTGGAATGGAACACTAGACAATGGTCAAAAATATCCTAAAGCACCTGAAAAGGAATAAGGATATGGTTCTTTCTTATGGAGGTGACGAAGAGCTCGTTGTAAACAGTTACACCGATGCTAGTTGGAACACTGATCTAGATGACTCTAAGTCACAGTCTGGATACGTATTTATTTTGAATGGAGCTGGAGGAGTGCCAAGTAAAGTATTGTGGGGAAATATTCAACTGAATCAGAATACATAGCTACTTCAGAGGCTGCACAAGAAGCGGTAAGGATGAAGGAGTTCATTACTGAGCTTGGTGTGGTTCCTAGTGCGTTGGACCCGATGGCCATCTATTGTGACAACATTGGTGCCATAGCTAATGCATAGGAGCCAAGGTCACACAAGAAGCTGAAGCACATCAAGATACATTTTCATGTTATTTGCGAATATGTCCAGGATGGTGAGATAAAGATTTGCAAAATACATACTGATCTGAATGTGGAAGATCCATTGACTAAACCTCTCCCTAGAGCAAAACATGACCAACACTAGAACACCATGGGTGTTAGGTATATTACCATGTAATCTATATTATTAACTCTAGTGCAAGTGGGAGATTGTTGGAGATATGCCCAAGAGGCAATAATAAAGTGGTTATTATTATATCTTTGTGTTTATGATAAATGTTTACATTCCATTCTATAATTGTATTAATAGGAAACACTGATACTTGTGTCTTTTGTAAACATAAAAGAGTCCCTAGTAAGCCCCTTGTTGAACTAGCTTGTTGATTAATAGATGATCATGGTTTCCTGATTATGAACATTGGATGTTATTAATAACAAGATCATATCATTAGGAGAATGATATGATGGACACACACCCATAGTAAGCATAGCATAAGATCAAGTCATTAAAGTTCATTCTGCTACAAGCTTTCAAATACATAATAACCAAATCCTTCGACCATGAGATCATGTTAATCACCATCACCGGATGAGTGCTTTGATGACATCAAATGCCACTTCGTAACTGGGTGGTTATAAAGGTGGCATTAGGTATTCTGAAAGTATGTGTTGAAGCGCATGGATCAAGAATGGGATTTGTCCATCCAAGTGACAGATAGATATGTTCTGGGCCCTCTCGGTGGAATGACATCCAATTGTCTTGCAAGCATGTGACTAGGTCACAAGGGATGTAATATCATGGTACGAGTAAAGAGTACTTATTGGTAACAAGGTAGAAGTAGGTATGGAGATATCGATGATCGAACCTCGGGTAAGTAGAGTATCGCGTGAAAAAGGGAATTGGTATCGTATGTTAATTATTCTTTCGATCACGAAGTCATCGTTGAATATGTAGGAGCCATTATGGATCTCCAGGTGCCGCTATTGGTTATTGATCGGAGAGGTGTCTCGATCATGTCTGCATAGTTCGCAAACCGTAGGGTGACACACTTAAGGTTCGATGTTGTATAAGTAGATTTGGAATATGAGTTGGAGACCGAATGTTGTTCGGAGTCTCGGATTGGATACATGTGTTGGAGATATGCCCAAGAGGCAATAATAAAAGTGGTTATTATATCTTTGTGTTTATGATGAATGTTTACATCCCATGCTATAATTGTATTATTAGGAAACACTAATACATGTGTGTTTTGTAAACATGTAAGAGTCCCTAGTAAGCCTCTTGTTGAACTAGCTTGTTGATTGATTGATGATCATGGTTTCCTGATCATGGACATAAGGATGTGATTAATAACAAGGTTATATCATTAGGAGAATGATGTGATGGACACACACCCGTAGTAAGCGTAGCATAAGATCAAGTCATTAAGTTCGTATTGCTGTAAGCTTTCAAATACATAGTAACCTAATCCTTCGACCATGAGGTTATGTTAATCACCATCACCGGATGGATACTTTGATGACATCAAACGCCGCTTCGTAACTGGGTGGTTATAAAAGTGTCATTGGGTATTCTGAAAGTATGTGTTGAAGCGCATGGACCAAGATTGGGATTTGTCCATCCATATGACAGATAGATATGCTCTGGGCCCTCTCGGTGGAATGTCATCTAGTTAGCTTGCAAGCATGTGACTAGGTCACAAGGGATGACATATCACGGAACGAGTAAAGAGTACTTATCAGTAACGAGGTAGAACTAGGTATGGAGATACCGATGATCAAACCTCAGATAAGTATAGTATCGCGAGACAAAGGGAATTGGTTTAGTATGTAAATGGTTCAATCGATCACGAAGTCATCGTTGAGTATGTGGGAGCCATTATGGATCTCCAGGTCCCGCTCATGGTTATTGATAAGAGATGTGTCTCTATCATGTCTGCATATTCACGAACCGTAGGGTGACACACTTAAGGTTTGAAGTTGTTTTAAGTAGATATGGAATGTGCGTTGGAGACCGAATGTTGTTCGGAGTCTCGGAATGGATCCGGGACATCACGAGGAGATCCGGAATTGTCCGGAGAATAAGATTCATATATTGGGGATCATTTTCTGAGTTAGGAAATGTTCCGGAGTATTTGTATGAGGGTTCTAGAAGGTTTCGGAATGTTCTGGAAGGTTCTAGAGGATTTCTTGGAGTTTGCTTGAAAACCAAGAAAGGGTCAAAGGAAACCTAGTGGGGCAAGACACGGATTCGTGGGGGAGGAGGACTCCTTCCCCCTTCCCACCGCCGGCCATAGCAGGGGAGTCCTACTAGGACTCCCCCTCCCCAGGCGCGCATCCCCCCTTAAATAGAAGGGCAGGGGCGCCCCCTCCACAAGCTGCTCCATAACTCCAATCTCTGCCGCCTCTCTCCTCCACCTTTCTTCTGCACAGGCATAGGCGAAGCCCTGCAGAATTCTCTACTCCACCACCACCACCACGCCGTCGTGCTGCTGGGATTCCGTGGAGAAGATCTACTACCTCCGCTGCTCGCTGGAACGGGGAGAGGAAGGTCTGCTTCGACTCCGCACGTGTGACCGACTACAGAAGCGCTGCCGAAACACGGCGTCGGAAGGATCGTCCACTTGACCGACTGCGGAAGCGCTGCCGGAACGCGACGCCGGAAGGATCGTCCACACGATCATGAGATCGGCAAGTGATCGACTACATCAACCACGAGATCTAATCTCGGTAACGCTTTCGGATCTACGAGGGTTAGTTCCTATCTATCTCGTTGCTCATGTCTAATAGATTATATCTTGGCTTTTATCTAGATTAGATCTGGGTTTTGTTCGTTCTTGCGGTAGAAAATTTTTGTTTTCCATGCTACGAACCCATCAGTGGTATCAGAGCCGTATCTATGCGTAGATCTGTTGCACGAGTATAACACAATGTTTTTGTGGGCGTTGATTCTTTTGTTGTCGGTGTCTTAGCGTGTACTTTGCATCTTGCGGCATGGTGGGATGAAGCGGCTCGGGCTAACATTACATGTCATCGCACATGAGACTTGCTCCACGCTTGACGTGCAACTTTCTTTGCACAAGTGGCTTTGCGGGTGTCTGTCTCTCCCACCATAGTTAAGATTCAATTTACAATGAGCATCTTGACAACACTTGTATCTACGTTGTGGTCCTTGTTTGTAGGTAAGATCGGTCTTATGCGAAAGCCCCAAACCACGTAAAACATGCAAAGAAAATTAGAGGCGTCTAACTTGTTTTTGCAGGGGTTTTGTGATGTGATATGGCCATCATGTGATTGTGATTGTATTTGATGTATGCAATGATCCTTGTTGTAATATGGCAACCAGCAGGAGCCTAATGGTTGTATTTAATTCTGTTAAGACCTGCGTGTCTATTCATCTTGTAATAGCTTTATTCCAAGTAGTTGTAATAGCTGCTGGTGATGATGGATAACCATGAAGCGGCGGCACTGACCTTGACGCAATGCTGGTGATGATGGAGATCATGTTCATGCTTTGGAGATGGAGATCAAAGGCGCAAGAAGAAAAGGCCATATCATATCACACTAATTATGAATTGCCTGTGATGTTAATCCTTTATGCATCTTGTATTGCTTAGATCGCGACGGTAGCATTATAAGATGATCCCTCTCACTAAATATCAAGTAATAAAGTGTTCACCCTTAGTTGGCACCGTTGCTAAGACTCGTCGTTTCGAAGCATCTCGTGATGATCGGATGTGATAGATTCTACGTGTGCATACAACGGGTGCAAGCCAGATTTGCACATGTGGAAACTAAGGTTGTCTTGACGAGCCTAGCATGTACATACATGGTCTCGGAACACGGAATACCGAAAGGTAGAGCATGAGTCATATAAATGATATGATGAACATGAAGATTGTTCGCCGATGGAACTACATCTTCTCTCGTGACGATCGGACTTGGTGTAGTGGACTTGGTTCGTGTAATCACTAAGACAATGTGAGGGTTGTTGTTTTGAGTGGGAGTTCACCTAGTTAGTTTAAGAATTAAATTTGAACTCAATTTGTCATAAACTTAGTCTAAACTACTTGCAAATTGTTGTAGATTATGGCGACCCCCTCCATCAATTTCAATGCATTCCTAGAGAAAGAAAAGCTTAAGAACAATGGAAGCAATTTCACGGACTGGTTCCGTGGACTGAAGATCATCCTCAGGGCTGGTCAGTTGACCTATGTGCTCGATGCACCGCTAGGTGACCCACCTGCAGATAATGCCACCGATGACGAAAAGAATGTTTTCGCCACTCGGAAAAATCATTACTCCACAGTTCAGTGTGCCATCCTGTACGGTTTAGAATCGGAGCTCCAGAAGCGTTTTGAGCACCACGACCCGTTCGAGATCATTAAGGAGCTCAAGCTAATTTTTGAGACTCGCGCGGCCATGGAGAGCTATGAGGCCTCCGAAAAATTCTTTAACTGTAAGATGGAAGAAGGAAGCTCCGTTAGCGAGCACGTGCTCACCATGTCTGGGTACGCTAAGAAGCTCCAAGAGTTGGGAATATCGATTCCTAACGAATTGGGGATTCATCGTCTCCTTCAATCACTGCCACCAAGTTACAAGAACTTTGTGATGAACTACAACATGCACTGCATGAACAAGACGTAGCCTGAACTGTCATCCATGCTGAAAACTGCTGAAGTGGAGATAAAGAAGGAGCACCAAGTGTTGATGGTCAATAAGACCACCAATTTCAAGAGACGGGGCAAGCCTAAGAACAAGGCCAACTTCAAGAAGGACGGCAAGAAAGCTGCCGCACCTGCTAAGAAACCCAAGGCTGGTCCTAAGCCTGAAACTGAGTGCTTCTACTGCAAGGGTGATGGTCATTGGAAGCGTAACTGCCCCAAGTACCTGGCGGATCTGAAGAACGGCAACATCAAGAAGAAAGGTATATTTGATATATGTGTTATAGATGTGTATCTTACTAGTAATCGTAGTAGTGCCTGGGTATTTGATACTGGTTCGGTTGCTCATATTTGTAACTCGAAACAGGAACTGCGGAATAAACGAAGACTGGCAAGAGACGATGTGACGATGCGCGTTGGAAATGTCTCCAAGGTTGATGTGATCGCCGTCGGCATGCTCCCTCTACATCTACCTTCGGGATTAGTTTTAAATTTAAATAATTGTTATTTGGTGCCTGCGTTAAGCATGAACATTATATCTGGATCCTGTTTATTGTGAGACGGTTACTCTTTTAAGTCCGAGAATAAAGGTTGTTCGATATATATGAGTAATATCTTTTATGGTAATGCACCTGAGATGAATGGTTTATTCTTACTAAATCTCGATAGTAGTGATACACATGTTCACAACATAGATGCTAAACGAATAAAATTGAATGATAATTCTACATACATGTGGCACTGTCGTCTTGGTCACATTGGAGTGAAGCGTATGAAGAAACTCCATTCTGATGGACTTCTTGAATCACTTGATTTTGAATCACTTGAAAGATGCGAAGCATGTCTAATGGGAAAAATGACTAAGACTCCATTCTCTGGTACAATGGAGCGAGCTATAGACTTATTGGAAATAATACATACCGATGTGTGCAGTCCGATGAGTGTAGCATCGCGTGGTGGATATCGTTATGTTCTCACTTTCACGGATGACTTGAGTAGATATGGGTATGTCTACTTTATGAAACATAAGTCCGAAACTTTCGAGAAGTTTAAGGAATTTCAAAGTGAAGTGGAAAATCATCATAACAAGAAGATTAAATTTCTGCGTTCTGATCGCGGAGGTGAATATCTGAGTTATGAGTTTGGCATGCATTTAAAGAAATGTGGAATACTTTCGCAGTTGACACCGCCGGGAACACCGCAGCGTAATGGTGTGTCCGAACGTCGTAATCGAACTCTCTTAGATATGCTTCGGTTTATGATGTCTCTTACAGATTTACCGTTATCATTTTGGGGCTATGCATTAGAGACAGCCGCATTCACTTTAAATAGGGCACCATCTAAATCCGTTGAAACGACACCGTACGAATTGTGGTTTGGTAAGAAACCTAAGTTGTCGTTCCTTAAAGTTTGGGGTTGCGAAGCATATGTAAAGAAGTTACAACCTGATAAGCTAGAACCCAAAGCGGAGAAATGCGTCTTCATAGGATACCCTAAAGAAACAATTGGGTATACCTTCTATCATAGATCCGAAGGCAAAGTTTTCGTTGCAAAGAATGGATCCTTTCTTGAGAAGGAGTTTCTCTCGAAGGAGGTGACTGGAAGGAAAGTAGAACTCGATGAGGTTATTGAACCTTCTCTCGGATTTGAGAGTAGCGCAGCACCGGAAGATGTTTTTGTGCCGCATGCACCAATTGAAGAGGAAGCTAATGATAATGATCATGAAACTTCAAACGAAGTTACTACTGAACCTCGCAGGTCAACGAGGGTTCGTACCACTCCTGATTGGTATGACTCTGCCTTGAACGTCATGTTGGTGGACAACGCTGATGACCCTGCGACGTATGAAGAAGCTATGGTGAGCCCAGATTCCGACAAATGGCTAGAATCCATGAAATCTGAAATGGGATCCATGTACGAAAACCAAGTGTGGACTTTGGTTGACTTACCAGATGGCCATAAGGCTGTCGAGAACAAATGGATTTTCAAGAGAAAAACAGATGCTGATGGTAATGTTACCGTCTATAAAGCTCGACTTGTCGTGAAAGGATTCTGACAAATTCAAGGAGTTGACTATGATGAGACTTTCTCACCAGTAGCGAAGCTAAAGTCTGTGAGGATTTTGTTAGCAATTGATGCACATTTCAATTATGAGATTTGGCAGATGGATGTCAAAACGGCGTTCCTTAATGGTGACATTGAGGAAGAGTTGTATATGGTACAACCCAAGGGTTTTGTCGATCCTAAAAATGCTGACAAGGTATGCAAGCTTCAGCGCTCCATTTATGGACTGAAGCAAGCATCCCGGAGTTGGAATCAACATTTTGATAAAGTAATCAAAAACTTTGGGTTTATACAAACTTATGGAGAAGCTTGTATTTACAAGAAAGTGAGTGGGAGCTCTGTAGCATTCCTAGTACTATATGTAGATGACATATTGTTGATTGGGAATGATATAGAACTTCTTAATAGCGTGAAAACCTATTTGAATAATAGTTTTTCAATGAAGGATCTTGGCGAAGCGGCATACATTCTTGGCATCAAGATTTACAGAGATAGATCAAGACGCCTAATAGCGCTTTCACAAAGTACATACTTGGACAAAGTTCTAAAGAAGTTTAGAATGGAAGATAGCAAGAAAGGGTTCGTGCCCATGTTGTCAGGTAAGACCTTGAGTAAAACTCAAAGTCCAGCTACGGCAGAAGATAGAGAAAAAATGAATAATATTCCCTATGCCTCAGCCATAGGTTCTATCATGTATGTCATGCTGTGTACAAGACCGGATATAGCACATGCTGTTAGTTTGACTAGCAGATATCAAAGTGATCCTGGAATGGAGCACTGGACAGCGGTCAAGAATATCCTAAAGTACCTAAATAGGACTAAGGATATGGTTCTTTCTTATGGAGGTGATGAATAGCTTGTTGTAAACGGTTACACCGATGCTAGTTGGAACACCGATCCGGATGACTCAAAGTCATAGTCGGGATACGTATTTATTTTGAATGGTGCTGCAGTGAGCTGGAGGAGTGCGAAGCAAAGCGTTGTGGAGAAATCTTCAACTGAATCAGAATACATAGCTGCTTCGGAGGCTTCACAAGAAGCCGTTTGGATGAAGGAATTCATTACTGAACTCGGCGTGGTTCCCAGTGTGTTGGACCCGATGGCCATCTACTGTGACAACACAGGTGCCATAGCTAATGCACATGAGCCAATGTCACATAGCAAGTTGAAGCACATCAAGCTACGTTTCCACGCTATTCGCGAGTATGTCCGAGATGGTGACATAAAGATTCACAAAGTACACACTGATCTGAATGTGGCAAATCCGTTGACTAAACCTCTCCCTAGGGCAAAGGATGACATACACCAGAACGCCATGGGTGTTCGGTATATTACCATGTAATCTGGATTATTGACTCTAGTGCAAGTGGAAGGCTGTTGGAGATATGCCCAAGAGGCAATAATAAAAGTGGTTATTATTATATCTTTGTGTTTATGATGAATGTTTACATCCCATGCTATAATTGTATTATTAGGAAACACTAATACATGTGTGTTTTGTAAACATGTAAGAGTCCCTAGTAAGCCTCTTGTTGAACTAGCTTGTTGATTGATTGATGATCATGGTTTCCTGATCATGGACATAAGGATGTGATTAATAACAAGGTTATATCATTAGGAGAATGATGTGATGGACACACACCCGTAGTAAGCGTAGCATAAGATCAAGTCATTAAGTTCGTATTGCTGTAAGCTTTCAAATACATAGTAACCTAATCCTTCGACCATGAGGTTATGTTAATCACCATCACCGGATGGATACTTTGATGACATCAAACGCCGCTTCGTAACTGGGTGGTTATAAAAGTGTCATTGGGTATTCTGAAAGTATGTGTTGAAGCGCATGGACCAAGATTGGGATTTGTCCATCCATATGACGGATAGATATGCTCTGGGCCCTCTCGGTGGAATGTCATCTAGTTAGCTTGCAAGCATGTGACTAGGTCACAAGGGATGACATATCATGGAACAAGTAAAGAGTACTTATCAGTAACGAGGTAGAACTAGGTATGGAGATACCGACGATCAAACCTCGGATAAGTATAGTATCGCGAGACAAAGGGAATTGGTTTAGTATGTAAATGGTTCAATCGATCACGAAGTCATCGTTGAGTATGTGGGAGCCATTATGGATCTCCAGGTCCCGCTCATGGTTATTGATAAGAGATGTGTCTCTATCATGTCTGCATATTCACGAACCGTAGGGTAACACACTTAAGGTTCGAAGTTGTTTTAAGTAGATATGGAATGTGCGTTGGAGACCGAATGTTGTTCGGAGTCTCGGAATGGATCCGGGACATCACGAGGAGATCCGGAATTGTCCGGAGAATAAGATTCATATATTGGGGATCATTTTCTGAGTTAGGAAATGTTCCGGAGTATTTGTATGAGGGTTCTAGAAGGTTTCGGAATGTTCTGGAAGGTTCTAGAGGATTTCTTGGAGTTTGCTTGAAAACCAAGAAAGGGTCAAAGGAAACCTAGTGGGGCAAGACACGGATTCGTGGGGGAGGAGGACTCCTTCCCCTTCCCACCGCCAGCCATAGGAGGGGAGTCCTACTAGGACTCCCCCTCCCCAGGCGTGCCTCCCCCCTTAAATAGAAGGGCAGGGGCGCCCCCTCCACAAGCTGCTCCATAACTCCAATCTCTGCCGCCTCTCTCCTCCACCTTTCTTCTGCACAGGCATAGGCGAAGCCCTACAGAATTCTCTACTCCACCACCACCACCACGCCGTCGTGCTGCTGGGATTCCATGGAGAAGATCTACTACCTCCGTTGCTCACTGGAACGGGGAGAGGAAGGTCTGCTTCGACTCCGCACGTGTGACCGACTGTGCAAGTGCTGCCAAAACGCGGCGCCGGAAGGATCGTCCACTTGACCGACTGTGGAAGCGCTGCCGGAACGCGACGCCGGAAGGATCGTCCACACGATCTTGAGATCGGCAAGTGATCGACTACATCAACCACAAGATCTAATCTCGTTAACGCTTTCGGATCTACGAGGGTTAGTTCCTATCTATCTCGTTGCTCATGTCTAATAGATTAGATCTTGGTTTTTATCTAGATTAGATCTGGGTTTTGTTCGTTCTTGCGGTAGAAAAATTTTGTTTTCCATGCTACGAACCCATCAACATGACATCATGAGGAGATCTGGAATTGTCTAGAGAATAAGATTCATATAATGGAAGTCATTTTCTAGGGTTCGGAAAAGTTCCAAAGTTTTGTTTGGAGCTTCTAGAAGGTTTCAGAAGGTTCCAGAAGGTTCTATAGAGATAAACTTGAATCCCAAGAAAAGAGGGGATAAGACTTGGGGGAAGAAAACTCCACCCCCCCCTCCCATGCGCCGGCCCTAAGGAGAAGTGGGCCAAGGGGGAACCCTAGGCAGCACCCCCCCCCTCTGTATAAAGAGGGGAGGGGTGGGTGCCTCCCCCTTGCCCCTTCCACCCCAACCCTAGCCGCCACCCTCCTCCTCCTTCGTCCTGCTCCGGCTTAAGAGAAGCCCTACAGGATTTCTCCTCCACCACCACCACCACGCTATCATGCTGCTGGGATTCCGAGGGGATCTACTACCTCCGATGCCCGCTGGAACGGGGAGAGGAAGGTCTTCATCGACTCTGTACGTGTGACCGAGTGCGAAAGCGCTGCCGGAACGCGGCGTCGAAAGGATCGTCAATGTGTTCTTGAGATCGGCAAGTGATCGATAACATCAACCACGAGATCCGATCTCCTTAAAGGCTTTGGATCTTCGAGGGTTAGTTCTCATCTATCTCATTGCACTTATCTCGCAGATTAGATCTTGGCTTTTCCATAGATTGGATCTTGGTTTTGTTCGTTCTTGCGGTAGAATTTTTTGTTTTCCATGCTATGAACCCTACATCAATTGCTAAAGCCTTATTGATATTCTCGTGTTCCCCTTAAGTCGAACTATAAATTTGCGCAATACTTCCCATAGAATATTTTAGCGATCCCCTATAGTTGTGGGCATCAACACATATGTGTGGCGATCAACACTTTGCAACAGTTCTTGCCAAATTGTGGTGACCATGACATTCTTAATTCTTGGCGGTGCTCTCGAAGTTTCGTGTCTTAGTGTGCGGGGTAAAAATACTAGATTTTACCTTCGGTGGTTGTACATGGCAATGACTGTCGGAGCCCTGGCATCCGGGGTGCCACGTCTCCGCGCTGGATGGGCCCTGCAGCTTAAGGGCCTCCGCCTTCGCGAGGTACAATGCCTTCAAGAGGGAGGCGCCCCTCTAGGGAGCGGTTGCAAATGAGCTTCGCGAGGTTACCTCCCTGAGGAGGCTGCCGCGACCTCATGTAGTTCCCTCGAACCTCGGATACCCTGAGTGTGTCCGGGGTAGAACGTTAACCGCACCACGTGGAGTAGGGGCTACAGCCCCGACAACAAGTACAGCCAGTATCAACCGCCTCTAAAAAGAGGACCCGGTCCACCCTCCTTTCGCGGGGCTAGGGCAGGTGATCCGGTGGCAGGAGGCTCTCCCAGGTGTCGTTTCGGTGAAAGGAGGGAAAAGCAGAGAGCACCAGGTAGAGACAAAGGACATCGACGAAGGACGCATTACAGGAGGTCGGAGTGAAGCGCGGCGAGCTGGACCAAGTCCACCAAACATTAGTCCCCTAGACCGAGATCACATGGGATGACACTGTGGTGACCCTTCCCATCTATGGACCAGGGGGAGGGGGCCACCGCCACCCTATATAAGGGGCCCTTCTCCTACCTCGAAGGGGGACGGATCCTAGAGATCTCAAACCCAAGACTTTTATCCACCATTGTAACCTCGTGAGGCGAACGAGCTGCAACAACCTCGGACCCTACGCTCTAAGTTCAAGCCTAGATGGACCAAAAGTGGTTAAAGTAGTACAGCGGGGGCCCAGGGGCCACCCACGTGTAGGCCCGTCGGCCGCCCTAACCACTTCCAGGAACATCGGGACAAGAGCGAGCGGCGTAGGCAACAGGCGAAGAGATCAAATACATACACAAGTGAGTATGTATGCAAGCTACCATACAACAGTTCTCAGAGCCATACCATCTAAAAGAAATAGAAATATTGCAACGCCATACGGCAAGATCCAAATATCCTAAATAGAGATAATAGTATAGGATAGCTCCTCATACATCAATCAACAGAGTATCAAGCGGAAGCGGGAAACAAGATCCGAGTACGGACAAGAAGCAAATCGGCATAAGATGCCACATAAATAAGCACATCCCGCCCATAGATTTCACGGATCCCCGTCCCCGGAATCTCTACACCGAGTGATCGTTGCCAACATCATTTGTCTCCTCCACCCAGTGTCCATCTTGCAAATACACCTGTTCATCTGAATCAAACAATTTATCGTGTGAGACCCTAGGGGTACTCAGCAAGTCTTTATGCCTCTAAAGGGGACATATACCTGGGGTGATGCAATTGCAGCAAAAGATAATAACTAACAAGTCTATAGATACTCGCTAACCATCCTCCTAACCAAAGATAGACAGATGTCCGTTAATTGGAACAACAGTTATAGCAGTATAAAGTAACAGATCCATCCTCCTTCTCGCTTACCAACGAGAAAGCGGACGAACAACCCATCCGTTGGCAGTTTTATTACTCATTCCATGAATATTGCACTATTTACTAGTCAGATATTTAGTCAAATTAAAGACGGTACTTTAGTTATACTTGTCTATGATCGAGAAACTGTGCTCCAAGTCGTCCATAAGCGCGGACACGGCTTTCAGAAAGATTTACCCTGCAGGGGTGCACAAATAGCAACACACACTCGATCAACCTTGGAAAAACCAACTCAAAACCCAACGAGGCACTCACGACAAAGCGATCACAGGATTCATTAAATATTTCAGGGGGCCACCCCACTAAGCTACCCGCAACGAAGTTGGCCGGCTCCGGAACGGACCCAGGGTTTGTGTGGACGGCGGTAAACGACTGGGAACCCGAAAGTGTGACTGGGCTTGTCGATACAGCGAAAACGTGTCACGATCCAAAACAGTACAGGTGCTCCACGCATAATCGTAAATAAAGCAGTAAAGCATGGCATAAGTATAGGATAGTAATAAAGCCCCAAACTACTTTGTGGCCCCAAGAAATAGAAATGAATCAAGCACTGGCTCAGGGGGGTCCATAAGGCCTCCCGGATGTGGATAGTGCGAATATTCAAGGAATAGGAATCAAGTACTCGGGGTCCTATGGGACACAAGTGAGCATAAAAACCAAATAGCAGATATTGCTCACCGGTGCCTCTTTCATTAGTTATCCCATTACTACTCGGGTTAAGTTGTTTAGATACCTCGTTATCCATCAGACACTCACATACCCTACACATGATGTTCTACGACTCGCATGGCTCAAACAACTCCTGTAGTAATGGCTCATGGGATTGAGGAACAGGCTCGGTGGGGTTTAAAAGTAAAGGCTATGCAGTACTTGGGATTCAATTTAATGCAATCGCGACTCCATGATGCAAGAATAAGATAGAAGCAATAGGTACTATATGTATGCAAGCATGTGGTAGTGCTTGCCTGGCAGCTCAATTGAAGCGAGAGATGGATCTGGGTAGTACTCCTGGGATTCCTGATATTTCCCCTGCTCGGCGTCTATTCGAAAAGAAGAACCAAACAAACAAGGGACAACATAAATAAAATGCACAAGCATATAAATAAAATGCGACAAGCAAACAAGCATGCCATGATGAATGATGCACAATTTACATGGCAATAATCTAGCATGGCATGGGTGAGGTGTGGGGTATAAGAATAAAGCATTTTATTAAGTTGTAGTCATGTTTCGCCCCCATAACACTTGCTTTCCACTTAATATTTATATGATGCATGCTGCAATTCATATCACGGAGTGCATAGTTAGAACGGGCTCGTCGCGCTGATCGATTTAGACATATCATTTGTCAAATTTGGAGTTATAGAATTAAAGTTATTAATTAATTACGAAAAGGCATTTTTATTGCAATTTAAACAATTTCGAAATTTTAACATAGACAAACATTATTTTGAATGGCAGATTTGAAATCCTCATATTTTTCTAATTCAAAAACATATATTATTTGTATTATTTGGAAATACCAAAATAAAGATATTAATTTCTGGATTTATAAACATTTAAACAATTCTGGAAAATATTTTTATTAGGAAAACTTGTGTGGACTTTTATACCGAGGGAAACCTAGATACACCCACTACGTGTGGGACAGGGGAAACACTGACTGGATGAACTGGTGATATGGCAGACACGAGGCTGACTGATAGGGCCGTGGTGTCAGCGCGTGGGAACAACAAAAGAAAAGGCAGCTCGGGGTTTCGAACCCACGACCTCCTCGGTCACACCCAGCTCGATAGAGAGGGCGGTACCACTACGGTGGAGTTGTGTTCATGCACAAACCACCTCGCACGTCAAATTACCTAGGGACTGCGCTGCTAACTCTGAAGAAACTGGTCAAGCGCGAGTCTGAAAAAGACAGCCGAGTTGCGTGTTGGTGCGATGTTTCGAGGAAGATCACGACCACTAGGCTGCACCAAACTGGCCAAGTGAAACCTTGTCATAAATAGGGCACAAAGGACATCAGATGGACGCAGAGAACCTGACCGGAGGTGGACTGTGGAGGTTGTGAGCTTGCATCGAACACAGGCGCACGTGAACTGTCGACCGGCGACAGAACTCGACAAGAACTGTGCCGACTTCCGGAAACAACCACGACGAGCGCAGATCACCAAAAGGGGCGTGCAACCACTCGATTTGAAGAGGGAGACTGGGGCTATGCGTAGACGATCGCGGTTTTTCACATGGTCGACCGAGACGACGACACGATTGGCCGGAACAGAGGCTTTGTAAACGACACCGGCGTGCGCAGCGGCGGTGAGCGCGCACAGCGGCGAGGTCGGCGGCGATGCAAGGCGAGAGAGGGCAGGCGACCATGTCAGCAGGAAGGAGGACCTCACCAGCGACCTAAGGGTGCAGCGAGTAGGCTCAGAGGTGCGTAGATCGACGGGGAGGCAGTGGCTCTTGCACGGCTCCCGGTGTTTGAGGTACGGCGGCGAGGTGCTCCTCCGGCGAGGTCTTGGCGTGGGCTGCAGGTGCTGGTCGATGGAGAAGAAGTAGCTCTGCGCTGCCCGACGCCTAGCTCACTCCTGACACGGCCCCAACGGCCTCCGCTGTATCAAGGCCGGTTAGGCTTAGGCAAGACAGGGCTTAGCATCAGAGAGAGTGTGAGTATATGTGTCTAATGTTGGCAAAGATGATTGAACGATTGACAAGTTTGAACCAAAAACAAAGAAAGAAAACCTCAAACGTCTATAGAACAAAAGAGCATCACATGCAATAAGGTGACATTTTAAGTGCTCTAGAAAAAGAATAAAACAAGGAGAAACATGCTTATAGATAGGAGAATAAGAACTCTAGAATTTAATATGGTGAGATAAGAGATTTGTTACATCATGAAATCGCAAAAGAAACCATGATTAGATGGACGTTCATGGACATGGCATTCAAAAATGCTGGTTTGGATCAAACCATATGACCATGTGTAAAAGAAAAGGAAAGGATCTCTACATATATCTGTGGTCTTGAATAAAATATCAAGAATGAAAAAAAATAAGATGACCACACCATATCTATGGTAGAAAAAGAGTGATGCCAAAAGTAAAAGGGTGATTGACAAGTTCGTAGATGGAAAGACTTAAAGAGACATGCCCCCAACTCAAGTTGGGCATTAGGATACAAGTATCAATAACCAACTACAGGATATCAAGGAGCAAATACATTTAATAAGGCAAAAACAATTGATAAATGCATATGAGACAAGAACCAAATGAAAAGGGTTTTATATGATGACATGAGCATGATATAATTATGATGCAACAATTATATGTAGGAATGTAGCATTTTATTATTAGACCATGTAGCATTACAGATGTTAGACAGATGGGATGCTACAACTCTCCCCCACTAAACAGGAATCTCGCCCCGAGATTCTAGGAAGACGAAGAAGACACGAAGAGGGTAGGATACTTGGCACGGAGCTCATCCTCGTGTTCCCAAGTGGCTTCATCAACAAAATGGTGCGACCACTGCACCTTGCAGAACTTTATAGACTTGTTGCGAGTCTTTCTTTCTACGACTTCTAGGATTTTTGTGGGGTGTTCTTGATAAGACATATCTTCTTGGAGATTGATGAGCTCATGGTCCACGATCCTGCCGGGATCCTTGAAGCACTTCTTGAGTTGAGAGATATGGAAAGCATCATGGACCTTGAGTTTTTCAGGGAGCTCAAGAGCATAAGCAACTTCTCCTCTTCTTCCACGAACTTTGAAAGGACCGATGTATCTAGGGGCCAGCTTTCCTTTGATACCAAACCGGTGCGTGCCTCTCATGGGAGTGACACGAAGGTAAACGAGATCACCAGGGACATACTCCATGTCTGTGTGCTTTCTGTCATAGTTGCTCTTCTGGCGACTTTGAGCAACCTCCAGGTTTTCGAGAATGATGTGAACCTTCTCCTCCGCTTGAGTTACAATGTCGGGGCCAAACAATGTTCTTTCACCTGTGCCCGACCAACCAATCGGAGTTCTGCATTTGCGACCATAGAGAACATCAAATGGTGCCATATTTAGACTCTTCTGGAAGCTGTTGTTGTAAGAGAATTCAGCATAAGGAAGGCATTCTTCCACTTCATGCCGAAAGAGATGACGCAAGCACAGAGCATATCTTCCAGAATCTGATTGATCCTTTCAACTTGTCCTTGCGACTGAGGATGGTAAGCTGTGCTAAAGTTCAACTTTGTTCCCAACGCATTTTGGAAACTTCCCCAGAACTTGGAAGTGAAGATGCTTCCACAGTCTGAGCTGATCTCAAGAGGAACCCCATACAGAGAGACAATTATGTTGATATATAGCTCAGCCAACTGAATTGTAGAAATTGTTTCCTTGACGGGAAAGAAGTGTGCCACTTTAGAAAGCATGTCAATGACAACAAAGATTGCATTGTTGCCCTTTTACGACCTTGGAAACCCAGTTATGAAGTCCATCTCTACTTTCTCCCATTTCCATTCCGGAGGCTTCAATGGCTGTAGAAGACCAGAAGGTTTTTGATGGACAGCTTTAACTCTGCGGCACACATCACACTCTGAGACATACTTGGCACAATATCGTTTCAACCCAGGCCACCAGTACTGTGTTTTCAAGTCCATGTACATCTTAGTGCTGCCAGGGTGGATAGAAAGAACAGAATCATGTGCCTCCAAGAACTTTCTCTCTTAAACCCGGGTAGTTCGGAACAAACATCCGGTGTTCAAAGAATAGAGCGCCTTGGTTGTCGATGTGGAAGGACTCATACTTCGGCGGCTGAATGTTGGAGATGATCTTTTTGGTGTAAGGATGACCAAGTTGAATGGAGCGAACTTTTTCTTCCAAAAGAGGGGTTGCCAGGAGATTCAGAAGATACCCTTGATCCACAATTTCAAGGTTGAGCTGGCGAAATTCCTCGCACAAGAGAGGCTATTGTTCTTCCACCATGAGGTTGTTGACATAAGCTTTTCGGCTGAGAGCATCGGCCATGACATTATCTTTGCCCGGAGTGTAGTTGATTGTCAGATCGAAATCATTAATTGCTTCAATCCACCTCCTCTGACGAAGGTTGAGATCCGGTTGTGTAAAGATATACTTCAGACTCTTGTGATCAGAAAAGATCTCACAACGGTTGCCAAGCAAGTAGTGCCTCCATACTTTCAAAGCAAAGACAACTGTTGCGAGTTCGAGGTCATGTGTTGGATAGTTGATCTCATGTGTCTTCAACAGTCGAGAGGCATAAGCAACAACTTGTTTTTCTTGCATAAGGACCGCACCCAATCCTTGCAAGGAGGCGTCACAGAATATCTGGAAAGGCTTTGATGTATCTGAAGGAATCAAGACTGGTGTGGAAGTGAGCTTCTCTTTGAGTGTTTCAAAGCTAGCTTGACATGCAAGAGACCAAAGGTATTTCTTGCCTTTCTTGAGGAGATCAGTAAGAGGCTTCGCAATCTTCGAGAAATTCTGAACGAAGCGACGACAGTAACTAGCCAAACCAAGGAAACTCCGGACTTCTTTGACTTTTTTGGGTGGAAGCCACTCAACAATTGTCCGGACAGTTTCTGGGTTAACGGCAATGCCCTTGGCAGAGATGACGTGACCAAGATAGGTGACTTCGGGAAGCCAAAATTCACACTTGGAGAACTTTGCATATAGACGATTCTCACGAAGCTTGTTTAGGACACACCGAAGGTGTTCTTCATGTTCTTCCTTGGACTTAGAATAGACTAGAATGTCATCTAGATAGACCACGACGAACTTATCAAGATACTCCATGAAAACCGAGTTCATAAGCCTCGAGAAGGTGGCAGGTGCATTGGTGAGACCGAAAGACATGACCGTGTACTCATACAGGCCATAGCGGGTGGTGAACGCTATTTTAGGAACATCTTCCTTGCGAATCTTGATTTGATGATATCCACTTCTCAAGTCAAGCTTAGAGAATACCACAACTCCAGCTAGCTGATCGAAGAGATCATTAATCCGCGGAAGGGGATATTTATTCTTGATGGTTTTAGCATTGAGAGCCCGATAGTTAACACAAAGTCTATCAATCCGGTATCGCTTCTTCACAAAGATGGTTGGGCTACCTCAAGAAGAAGTGATGTGCTGAATGAAACCCAACTTATCTTGTTCATCAAGCTGACGTTTGAGTTCGGCCAATTCAGCAGGACCCATTTTATAAGGACGCTTGGAGATAGGAGCGGTTCCAGGTTCAAGCTTAATCACAAACTCGACCTCTTGGTCAAGAGGCATACCTGGCAACTCTTCAGGAAAAACATCTGGGAACTCACGGACCACCGGAACACTCTGAATAGCATCCATAGCATCATCATTCAGAGCCGCCAAAGAGAAAAGCTGAATTGCAGGAGTCAGACTTGGAGAATAGACTATATGGCCTTCAGGAATTTTCAGAGAAACCGAGCGTTCAGCACAATACATCACAGCTGCATTTGCTGTTAACCAATCCATCCCCAAGATAACATCAATGTCAGAATTGCCTAGAATAATTAAGGAAGACGGAAACGAAGAGCCACCAATCTCAATTTGATTGCCATGGCTAATATGAGCAGCCCTCATGTTTGACCCAGGAGATTGTACCACGAGACGATGCAATAGAGGACCCATAGCCAGATCATGCTCATGTGCAAACTTGTGAGAAACAAAAGAATGCGATGCACCAGAATCAAACAAAACTCGTGCAGGGACTGAGTTAACGAGAAGCGTACCCATCACAACTCCAGGTGCATGTTCAGCTTGAGCGACGTTGACACAGTTGGCACGAGCAACAGTGGACCCAGGCTTGGTGTTGATGTTGAGAGCCCACGGTGGAGGTGCACAAACCATAGAAGAACTTGTTGCAGGTCTTGGAGGTGGTGGTGGAAGAGCTTTGTTGTTCAAAGGACAACTCCAGTGTTGATGCCTAGTGTTCCCACAAGTGTAACAAGCACCAGGTGGACGTGGAGCAGCGTAGCCAAGGACTCCGCCAGGCGCTCCAGGGTAGTTGTGGTTGTAGCCCCTAGGAGCAGCGGTGAAGGAGTTTGGTGGCCTTGCCGTGTAGCTTGAAGGTCTTGGTGGAGCCGGGAGCGGCGGTGCGGTATTAGGAACCCACGCGCGGCGCTTAAAAGGAGCTGTCATAGCTGAAGAGCTTGCTGCGTCACGGTTGTGTTTCTTGGACTCCTCAAACACTTGCCTACTTGCTTCTTCCTGTAGAGTTGTATGTTGGAGTTCCAGAAAAGACCCCGGCCTTGCATGAGTGATTGCATATTTGATAGATGCATTGAGCCCTTGCCTGAACCTCTTTTGCTTCTTCTTGTCATCAGAGATCTCATCGCCACCATACCGAGAAAGATTCATGAAGTTTCTGATATAGGTATTGACATTGTCATTGCCCTGCTTGAGGTTGAGAAACACTTCTTCATCCTTTCCATGACAATTTCTGACAGATATTGCTCTTTGAAAGCCCCAGTGAAATGCTCCCAAGTAGGCTGAAAACCAGAGTGGTTTGCCTTCAGGTAATTCTCCCACCATAGAGCCGCGTCTCCCTTCAGAAGGTGAGTGGCGCATTTTACCCATTCTTGCTCAGGAACATCAGCAGTCATCAGCAACCTTGACATCTCACACAGCCAATCATCAGCGTCCAGTGGCTGATCAGACACCTCAAAGTGGCGCGGGTTGAACTTCAGAAAACTCTTGATGTCTCCTCGCTTGGGAGGTGGAGGTAGCGGAACAAACTCATTCCTCCTGACACTTTCTTCAAAGCGTTGTTGGTTCTGTTGCATTGTTCCCAAGGCATTAGCAATACTTGCCAACGCAGCCCCCAGTTCAGGTGGTATGTCCTCCTCATTGCGGCGTGGTGGTGCCATCCTGGGATTGATATAAAACTCAAGTCAGTACCATAATGGAGAATAATAATAATCCAGAATAGTACCAAAATGGAATTAACCAAGATTAAAGGATACAAATTACTAAGATGATATTAAAATATCAACAAAGTTCAAAGCACCTAGAAGATAGTAAGTATATCACACACGACTGAACAAGGAGTGTGGTACATAAAGCTATCAAAGAAAAAATTCCGCAAATTTCCGCATTAAAATACCACTATATGCGCAAAACCACTTAACGAATCAAGATTAGTAACTCTACCAATTCAATATACAAGAGCGAATGATAAAAGTAGTGGTATGGTCGCGACTCCATCCCGCACTCAAATCATTACTCCGCACATGAATAGGTAAAACACATATCCCAACTTTCTTCCTTCTTAAGATGAACCTAAAGATTAGCAACTACAGAAACAAACACCCCTAACAAGATAGCGTCGGATAACAAAGAGTAAGACAGATCGCGTTGGTTTACAAAAGCCTGTCGGTATGGAATGTACCAACAGTTGATAACCAAAAGACAGATAGCGACAACAAATTGGATGCAACAGATAGACAAGGAATTACACATACACACACACTCACACAACCTATGGTACTATGGAACCCCGAACACGTGAATCCTAATTTGAATTTTAGAAGAGGATTGAAAACGTTACACTTCCTTACCAGAAAAGGGTGGGTGGGTGGGTAAGAAGAAAAGTGGAAGCAGTCCTACTCTCGCGTTTTGTTTTTCCCTAGTATACATAACTACCAAAATATTTGCTAGACTGACAACGACCATTTGGCTAGGACCCGAAAGGGCGGGATGGCTCTGATACCAATTGTAACAACCTCGGACCCTACGCTCTAATTTCAAGCCTGGATTGACCAAAAGTGGTTAAAGTAGTACAGCGGGGGCCCAGGGGCCACCCACGTGTAGGCCCGTCGGCCGCCCTAACCACTTCCAGGAACATCGGGACAAGAGCGAGCGACGTAGGCAACAGGCGAAGAGATCAAATACATACACAAGTGAGTATGTATGCAAGCTATCATACAACAGTTCTCAGAGCCATACCATCTAAAAGAAATAGAAATATTGCAACACCATATGGCAAGATCCAAATATCCTAAATAGAGATAATAGTATAGGATAGCTCCTCATACATCAATCAACAGAGTATCAAGCGAAAGCGGGAAACAAGATCCGAGTACAGACAAGAAGCAAATCGGCATAAGATGCCACATAAATAAGCACATCCCGCCCACAGATTTCACGGATCCCCGTCCCCGGAATCTCTACACCGAGTGATCGTTGCCAACATCATCTATCTCCTCCACCCAGTATCCATCTTGCGAATACACCTGTTCATCTGAATCAAACAATTTATCGTGTGAGACCCTAGGGGTACTCAGCAAGTCTTTATGCCTCTAAAGGGGACATATACCAGGGGTGACGCAATTGCAGCAAAAGATAATAACTAACAAGTCTATAGATACTCTCTAACCATTCGCCTAACCAAAGATAAACGGATGTCCGTTAATTGGAACAACAGTTATAGCAGTATAAAGTAACAGATCCATCCTCCTTCTCGCTTACCAACGAGAAAGCGGACGAACAACCCATCCGTTGGCAGTTTTATTACTCATTCCATGAATATTGCACTATTTACTAGTCAGATATTTAGTCAAATTAAAGACGGTACTTTAGTTATACTTGTCTATGATCGAGAAATTGTGCTCCAAGTCGTCATAACCGCGGACACGGCTTTCAGAAAGATTTACCCTGCAGGGGTGCACAAATAGCAACACACACTCGATCAACCTCGGAAAAACCAACTCAAAACCCAACGAGGCATTCACGACAAAGCGATCACAGGATTCATTAAATATTTCAGAGGGCCACACCACTAAGCTACCCGCAACGAAGTTGGCCGGCTCCAGAACGGACCCAGGGTTTGTGTGGACGGCGGTAAACGACTGGGAACCCGAAAGTGTGACTGGGCTTGTCGATACAGCGAAAACATGTCACGATCCAAAACAGTACAGGTGCTCCACGCACAATCGTAAATAAAGCAGTAAAGCATGGCATAAGTATAGGATCGTAATAAAGCCCCAAACTACTTTGTGGCCCCAAGAAATAGAAATGAATCAAGCGCTGGCTCAGGGGGGTCCATAAGGCCTCCCGGATGTGGATAGTGCGAATATTCAAGGAACAGGAATCAAGTACTCGGGGTCCTACGGGACACAAGTGAGCATGAAAAACCAAATAGCAGATATTGCTCACCGGTGCCTCTTTCATTAGTTATCCCATTACTACTCAGGTTAAGTTGTTTAGGTACCTCGTTATCCATCAGACACTCACATACCCTACACATGCTGTTCTACGACTCGCATGGCTCAAACAACTCCTGTAGTAATGGCTCATGGGATTGAGGAACAGGCTCGGTGGGGTTTAAAAGTAAAGGCTATGCAGTACTTGGGATTCAATTTAATGCAATCGCGACTCCATGATGCAAGAATAAGATAGAAGCAATAGGTAATATATGTATGCAAGCATGTGGTAGTGCTTGCCTGGAAGCTCAGTTGAAGCGAGAGATGGATCTGGGTAGTACTCCTAGGATTCCTGATATTTCCCCTGCTCGGCGTCTATTCGAAAAGAAGAACCAAACAAACAAGGGCCAACATAAATAAAGTGCACAAGCATATAAATAAAATGCGACAAGCAAACAAGCATGCCATGATGAATGATGCACAATTTACATGGCAATAATGTAGCATGGCATGGGTGAGGTGTGTGGTACAAGAATAAAGCATTTTATTAAGTTTTAGTCATGTTTCGCTCCCATAACACTTGTTGTCCACTTAATATTTATATGATGCATGCTGCAATTCATATCACGGAGTCCATAGTTAGAATGGGCTCGTCGCGCTGATCGATTTAGATATACCATTTGTCAAATTTGGAGTTATAGAATTAAAGTTATTAATTAATTACGAAAAGGCATTTTTATTGCAATTTAAACAATTTCGAAAATTTAACATAGACAAACATTATTTTGAATGGCAGATTTGAAATCCTCATATTTTTCGGATTCAAAAACATATCAGCAGGAAGGAGGACCTCACCAGCGACCTAAGGGTGCAGCGAGTAGGCTCGGAGGTGCGTAGATCGACGGGGAGGCAGTGGCTCTTGCACGGCTCCCGGTGTTTGAGGTACGGCGGTGAGGTGCTCCTCCGGCGAGGTCTTGGCATGGGCTGCAGGTGCTGGTCGATGGAGAAGAAGTAGCTTTGCGCTGCCCGACGCCTAGCTCACTCCTGACACGGCCCCAACCGCCTCTGTTGTATCTAGGCCGGTTAGGGTTAGGCAAGACAGGGCTTAGCCATGGATTAAGCTTGGGTAAGGAGGGAGGAAGGAGATGGAACCTGGGCCTCCTCCTAGATTCTGATCTGGTAGGTGGCGAGGATAAGGATGACCATCTGCTGGGTGGCTTTATGCAGCGAGAGGGAGGGCGTCGATAACGTGAGCCAGCTGGGAAGAGAAACAGGACACGGCTCGCCGTACGCTGCATCTTGCAGGTCGAACCCAACCAGAAAGAAAGGGGAAGGTCAGGTGCTGGTAGCTCCACTAGGGTGTTGGTCTAGACCAGGGGGAGAGGGGTGCGCTGTGGTTGGGCCTGCCGTGTCGGGTGCAACCAAACCCAGAGACGAGAGCAAGGGCAACAGGGACCAGGCCGGCTGCATCGTGGTGTGGTCGAGACCGGAAGGAAGGCACGGTACTACTGGCAACGAGGCTAGAGAGGAACAGGTGGGACGGCTGCTGCTGCTGGCTCACACGAGACAAGGGAAAACGCCGGGCTGGGAAGCTCCTTTGCTGCCTCTCGCACGCGCGCACGCGCCAGGGAGAGAATCCAGGAGGCCGACGGTCTAGCTTGATTCGGTGATATTGGGTGCCCAGGAGGTTTCGTTCAGCTGCATGGCCTAAAAGAAAAGCAGCTACACACACTTTCATGCGGGTACACTCACATGTATGCCACCTAAAAGGATCGCATGCACTAACAACAGAGAGAGTGTGAGTATATGTGTCTAATGTTGGCAAAGATGATTGAACGATTGACAAGTTTGAACCAAAAACAAAGAAAGAAAACCTCAAACGTCTATAGAACAAAAGAGCATCACATGCAATAAGGTGACATTTTAAGTGCTCTAGAAAAAGAATAAAACAAGGAGAAACATGCTTATAGATAGGAGAATAAGAACTCTAGAATTTAATATGGTGAGATAAGAGATTTGTTACATCATGAAATCGCAAAAGAAACCATGATTAGATGGACGTTCATGGACATGGCATTCAAAAATGATGGTTTGGATCAAACCATATGACCATGTGTAAAAGAAAAGGAAAGGATCTCTACATATATGTGTGGCCTTGAATAAAATATCAAGAACGAAAAAAAAATAAGATGACCACACCATATCTATGGTAGAAAAAGAGTGGTGCCAAAAGGAAAAGGGTCATTGACAAGTCCGTAGATGGAAAGACTTAAAGAGATATGCCCCCAACTCAAGTTGGGCATTAGGATACAAGTATCAATAACCAACTGCAGGATATCAAGGAGCAAATACATTTAATAAGGCAAAAACAATTGATAAATGCATATGAGACAAGAACCAAATGAAAAGGGTTTTATATGATGACATGAGCATGATATAATTATGATGCAACAATTATATGTAGGAATGTAGCATTTTATTATTAGACCATGTAGCATTACAGATATTAGACAGATGGGATGCTACACGAGCCAATACAACCAAGCAGGAGTAGGGGCTTTACCTCCACACGAGGGTTCCGAACCTGGGCAAAAAAAACCATATCAGCGTGTTTTCAAGATCTTCGACAACCTCAGCAGCATGTCGGACGGCAACGAGACGCCTGTCGAGTGGGACCTCTGTCGTGTGGCGAGCAAGGCCCAGACGAAGCTGGCTTGGCAGCATGCCGCCTCCAAGCAAGTCCCATGGACGGAGGATGAGGGTGGCTCCTCCTACCACCTGTCATAGGAACTAGTCCCCTCCTCGCACGATGTCACATCGCTCTCCTGTACCACGTCTTCTCGCGGCCACCTCGAGCCGATCTCCTCGGAGGCCGCCAAGCACATGGTGTGCGAGCTCCTGGACCACCCGCCGGCCGAGCAAGGCCAGGAGAAGTGGCGCGACCATATCACCGAGCTCCTCAAAGCCGCCACCCTCTCCCCGGAGGGCCCGGGGGCTCGGACCATGGGCGGGGTACCGGGGCTGGGGGCTCAATTTCGCCCCGTCAGCGCGTGGGTGCAACAAAGCCACGCAACACCTCACCACCACCCGTGAAAAGTTACCAGATCATCTCACATGTTGTCGCCATGGCGCCACCACACGAGCGAGAGGACAGCCTCGCCGAGGAAATCGCCACTACGGGGCTACAGAACCACGCATCCCTCAATAGCGACAGGGCGGTCCAGGCCGATGGCTGCCTCGCCTTCACCAAGAACCTCCACTGTGTGGTATGGCGGCACAAGTTCCTGCCCAGAAACGCCGGCACGCTATGACAACACCACAAACCCATGCGAGTTCCTCCAGCTTTACACCACGGTCATTGAAGCGGCAGGAGGGGACGATAGTGTCATGGCAAACTGGTTTCCCCTGTGCCTGAAGGAGGCGGCCAGCACCTGGCTGATGAACCTCCCCGAGGAATCGATTGACCTATGGGAGGATCTCGGCTCCCTCTTCATCTCCAACTTCAAGGGGACCTACGAGTGTCCGCTCACTTACTAAGACCTCTGCCAGATACGCCAGCAACCTGGGGAGACCCTCTTCAAGTTCCTGCAGAGGTTCAGTCAAGTCCACAACAAGATTCCGAAGATCTCAGACTCCAACGTCATCACTGCCTTCTCCGAGGGCGTGAAGGACGTCAAGATGAGGGAAAAGATCAGGATTCAGGGCGAGAGCCTCACCACCGTTGCTGAGCTCTTCATCATGGCCGAGAAGTGCGCCAAAGCCGAGGCGGGGCAGATGTTTGGCCTCACGGAGGCGGATGTCACCCCCAAGAGCTCTGGTTCATCCAAGGGTAAAGACAAGGAGCCCAAGCACAAGACTGCCACCGCCGGAGAGGAAGAGCCCTCGCGAGAGGGCCAGCGAGTGGGAGCGAGATGACAGCTCGTACTGCCACTTCCACAAGAATCTAGGCCACCCCACCGACGATTGCTACGAGCTCAAGAAACTCCGTGACCTGCGCAACAGCCAGAGAAAGGGAAGGCCAGAAGGCGGGCGGGGTGGCCAAGGCAGGGGCAACCAGGGAGGAAATCGTTGGAACAACAACTCCAGTGAGCGTGATGCCCCCCAGGCAGGTCACCAAGCCAACGTCGCGCAACAGCATCCACACCCGCAGGAGCAAGCATGCGCCGAGGACCCTAGGGGCTACCAGGTGCCGCACGGTACAATAGCCTGCATCCTTGGTTGCTCCCAAGCCCCGACGTCCAACCGGCACTTCAAGCTGCTCACGCGTGAGGTCGCGCCCGCCAGACCAGGAGTCCCCTCGCCAAAGCTCAGGTGGTCCCAGTGTGCCATCACCTTCGACACCAGCGACCACCCCGTCTCCACCAGGCCCGTGGGCACGTTCCCCCTGATCTGCACCCTACCATCAACAACATCGTTGTTGCGAAGACCCTCATCGATGGAGGCGCGGGCTTGAACATGATCTCCACCGAGACCTTCGCCCAACTGCAAGTGCCTTACGATAGGCTGATGCTGACCATGCCATTCTCCAAGGTGACGAGCGGGTCCACCACACCCATTAGGCAGGTGATCCTCTCCGTCATGTTTGGAACACGAGACAACTACCGCATTGAGCTCGTCAACTTCGACATGTCGCACATCAACCTTCTTTACAACATCATCCTCGGTTACCCTGCGCTGGCCAAGTTCTTGGCCGCCACTCATCATGCCTACAACATGCTCAAGATGCCTGGCGGCAGTGGTGGGGTCATCACGGTCCGTTGTGACGAAGTGGAAGCCTTGCGCTCCCTAGAGCACGCCTACAAGACCGCTGCTGCCACCTATCTCGAGGATGTGGACGCCCTGGACTACATCGGAGGATCCACCAGGAGGAAGCAAATGATGGCCCAGGAGAACACCATGGCAAAAAGGGCAGCAGCCACGCTATTCCCACCTCGCGAGGAGTCGGGCGTGACCAGTACCCACGACCTCATGAGGGGAATGGGCATGATGCCGCCCGTCCTCTCGAGGGTGGAAGCGCCTCCTGAGGACGGCGACGGTGCGGGGGCTCCAAACTTCTCCATGGACTATACCCGGCGCACATACAATACCTACCACCCCCACGGCGGCAGCTAACCTACTAGGAGGGCCGGCAACCCAGGTTACCAGGAGATGGACAAACCTCTCCAAGCGACACGCCTGGATCCGTGACTTTTTGAAGGTGAACCTCGAAAACCCCCATCCCTTGCGGTTTTTGCTCCTTGTTAAACCCCGTGTAGACCACGGTGGCATTTATAATAAGCCTACACTACAGGCGCTTTCTTGGATCTTTTGTTGAGCGCACGATTAGCTATTTGGTTTTTCCTTCAAAAAAGCATTTTTCTGAAAAAACACACCACCCGATTTCCCTCACACACTCCGCACGAGCAGGGGCTAGAGACGGTACCTTCACCGGGCCGGCTCGGCTCCCTATCGACATTAGGGCCTAAAGTGTAGAGCTCTGAACTCATGGGATAGACGTGGCCTGGAGTTACCTCGTCACATAGTTCCTGGTGCCTAAAAATCTCGTGCGGCGTGTGTACGGGCTTCTAACGGTGGGTGCTTTTTTCCTATGGCCCTCTCCTGGTAAGGTCTATGGGGCATCTCGTCAGGGCCTAAAGTGTCGAGCTCTGAACTCTACGGCACGTCCCTCGGTCGTGAGTTACCTCACCCACGGTCCCTCACCTTGTTTTTATCCTCCAAATAGCTCACGAGGCCCTGTCCTCCATAGCCCGATCTCGATAGGGCCTAAAGTGTCGAGCTTTGAACTCTACGGACCATCCCTCGGTCGTTAGTTACGTCACCCACGGTCCCTGACCTTGTTTTTATCCTCGCGACGGCTCACCAGGCCCTGTCCTCTGCAGCCCAATCTCGCCAGGGCCTAAAGTGTCGAGCTCTGAATTCTACGGCCTACACCTCGGTTGTGAGTTACCTCACCCACGGTCCCTGACCTCATTTTTATCCACGTGACGGCTCACAAGGCCTTATCCTCTACAGCCCGATCTCGTCAGGGCCTAAAGTGTAGAGCTCTGAACTCTATGGCCTGTCCCTCGGCTGTGAGTTACCTCACCCACGGTCCCTGGCCTCGTTTTTATCCTTGCGGCGGCTCACGAGGCCCTGTCCTCCGCAACCCAATCTCGTCAGGGCATAAAGTGTCAAGCTCTTAACTCTATGGCTCGTCCCTCAGTTGTGAGTTACCTCACCCACGGTCCCTGACCTCATTTTTATCCTCACGACGACTCACGAGGCCCTGTCCTCTGCAGCTCGATCTCGTCAGGGCCTAAAGTGTCGAGCTCTGAATACTACGACCCATCCCTTGGTTGTGAGTTACCTCACCCATGGTCCCTGACCTCGTTTTTATCCTCGCGATGACTAATGAGGCCTTGCCCCTCGGCAGCCTGAACTCGTCAAGACCTAAAGCGTCGAGCTCTAAACTCTACGGCCCGTCGCATGGCCATGAGTTACCTCACCCACGGTTCCTGACCATGATTCTATCCTCGCGATGACTAATGAAGCCCTGTCCCACGGCATCCCGAACTTGTCAGACCTAAAGTACCGAGCTCTGAACTCCGCGGCTTGCTCATTGGCCGTGGGTCACCTCACCCCCTAAAACCCTTGGCACGGGGGCTGAGAGACGGAACACCTAACCCCATGTTTCCTCCTCGAGAGACCCTCAGGATGCCCCTGGAGACACCCTCTTCAATGGTTAAGCTTGGCGGGGCAAAAAGGCGTGAGTCCTAAAAACCTACGACCCAAGGCGGAGTCGGTATCTCTCTCGCGGTTCGCCCCCACTAGAGGCGAACGGAAAAGGCACACGGATCTCGCAAGTCCGCATCCCCTCTTAAGAGGGTGAGCTCTAGAAGTTAACAGACACCCCTCCTCGAGGGTACGCACATAAGTAACTCCTCGTGAGAACCTCCCAGACTCGCTACAGTCCACGAGCCACGGGGAGCCATTCACCCGAGGCGCCAAGATTCCCACCAACCTAATCAAGGCAGCCCGCTCCGTGACGGGCCAGTCCTACAGCTAAAGATAGCCCCACTGGCAACACGCTCAAAGCGCCGCCCCTGGAGATCGCCTCCCTATGCGTCCTACCTTCAACCACGCCTCGCGAGAACTCCATCCTAGACGTCCTGCCTTACAACGGGCGCGCTCGATGCTCCCAGAAGGTCATCCCTACAAGAATGGAAACACGAGCTACCATCGTGGATCTCAGCAAGAGATCACTATGTAGTAAACACGCTAAGGAGAAAACAACCAGCATAAAAATCCGCTTATAGACATAGAACACAAGTATTTCTTACAAACCCCACACGGGGATGGAGTACTAGGTGGCGTAGTACCTACACCAGCAAAATGCTCGTAGCTCCAGGGCCAGGGCGACGAACCCTGAATGGGCCTAACCCTAGCTCCTCAAGGGAGGTGAGTGGGTTATTCCACCCGGCACAGCAAGGTGTCGAACACGGAGGCAGAGAACTCCCCCTCCCTGACGAAGCGAAACTATGGCACGGAACCGCTCTGAATGTGGTGATCGGCAAGGAACTAGCTCCAGCCGTCGCAGAGGTGCATCTTGTCGGGCGGGAGGGTCTTCACGTGCACCCGCGACCTTTGGGCCCCGCGGGAGTGCTGCAGCTCCACCTCTCTGGGAGATCCGACATGACCCCTAAGGCGAAGCGGGTCGGGAGCCTCACCTTGAGGAACCAATCAGGGTTCCCAAGGATGACAATAAAATCGATGACCCTTTCAGGATCAGGGTCATCCTCGATCTTGATGATCACGGGGGCTAGGGCTTCTGTGACAGCAGGAGAGTCTGGGCCAGATTCAACTCTAACCTTGCCACCACGCCCCCCTCGGCTACCCCTGCCGCTCCCGCGCTTGGGTGAGGCTCCTGCCGGGGCCGAACCTGCCCCCACAGGCGTGAGCACGGCGAGTGTCATACCGCGACCACTATGCCTCCCCTATCCGCTCCCATGAGGACGCCATCGACTGTGCTTCACCGGCAGGGGTTTCACCGCCTCGGCCATCACCGCCTTGCCCTTCTCCTCGGCAGGGAAATGAGGGGGTGTCATGGAGAGGGGTAGGGGTGTTTCCACTAGAAAGTGCAAGAAAGGAAGGAGGAAGGCAGCGGAGTGGGAGTGAAAAGATTCTCCCTCACCTTTAACCACACCCGTCGAAAGGACGTATCATTGTGGCGCCTGCACGGTATTAATCATCGGGCCCCATGTGTCGTCGCATCGTGGGAGAGGCTCCCGAAGCAGGAACCGTGCGTTTCATATCTAGGAGCGAGCGCCCTCGTCCGATTGAGATTCACTGCAAGGATTCAAGCAACCTGGGCCCTTGTTGACGGGGTAACCATAGGGTTTCGCCCATCGTCTTGGGCTGCTTGCCCCTTCGAGCACCTGAGGGGACACGTGCAGGCCAAGTGCCTGGGGCTACTATCAGAGCCCTAGCATCCGGGTGCCACGTCTCTGCGTTGGACGGGCCCTTCAGCTTAAGGGCCTCCGCCTTCAAGAGGGAGGGTGCCCCTCTAGGGAGCAGGCTTGAATGAGCTTCACGAGGTTACCTCCCTAAGAAGGCTGTCGCGACCTCATGTAGTGCCCTCGAACCTCGGATACCCCTGAGTGTGTCCGGGGTAGAACGGTAACTGCACTGCATGGAGCGGGGGCTGCAACATCGACAATAAGTACAGTTAGTATCAGCCGCCTCAAAAAAGATGGCCCGGTCCACCCTCCTTTCGCAGGGCTAGGGTAGGTGATCCGGTGGCATGAGGCTCTCCCAGTTTCCGTTTCGGTGAAACAAGGGAAAAAACATAGAGCACCAGGTAGAGACAAAGGACATCGACGAAGGACGCTTTACAGGAGGACGGAGTGAAACGTGGCGAGATGGACCAAGTCCACCAAAAAGTAGTCCACTAGACCGAGATTAGACGGGACGGCACTGTGGTGACCCTCCCCGTCTATGGACTAGGGGAGGGGTCTGACGCCGCCCTATATAAGGGGCCCTTCTCCTACCTCGAAGGGGGACAGATCCAAGAGATCTGAAACCCTAGACTTTCATCCACCATTGTAACCTCCTGAGGCGAGCAAGCAATACAACCAAGCAAGAGTACGGGCTTTACCTTCTCCCGAGGGTCCCGAACCTGGGTAAAAACGTGTCAATCTGTCATGCACCCACTCCGCCGCCGTATCCGTCGCCAGATTCCTTTGGACTCACGTGTTCAGCCCCCTCACTAACCAAGGGATCGTCGGACCCTAGTTCCTTTGCGGGACAAATCTCCGACAATGATGTCTCCCAAGCCATCTCCTTATTGAAGGAATTGTGTGGAGATTAGATCTTCTCTCCAGGATGAAATCTCAGAATCTTACCATGATGGTTAGTCCAAACAAGGTGCTATTTGTGCATTGTTACCTTCCTAGAGACATCGTTATTGGAGAAGCTTCTTCATAGTAAAGGTGTCATCCAAACTAGTGGTGTTTTTGTTATTGCAAGTCTCTATTTTCTTCGGCAGGTCTTCATTTTCTTTTTCTTTTGTTTTTCGACTTTGTGCATCCTTCATACCTAGACTTGTTATAGTCATTATGTTGACATAGAGGCTGGGTGTAATTAATATCCTCATGTATTAATATATCCCCCGTATAAAAAAGCAGGAGGAGGGGAAGGTTGTTGTGGCACAGTCACTGGGTCAGGATGTCACGGTGCCATTCGGTGAGCAACATGGGAGCTAATTGATGAACCTAGAATTCTTTCTATTATAGCCTTATGAATGATATGTTTGCTACAAGAGCTGTTGAAAATATGCCCAGGGGCAATAATAAATGTGTTATTATTGATATTTACATTATCGTGATTATATTTATTGTTCTATGCTATAATTGTGTTACTTCCGGAATGGTTGCTTTGGAAGAAAACCTAACAACTTGTGATTCTTTTGGCTTACAGCTAAGTTAGATGCCGAAAAGCTAGATGTGCATAGGCTGCCAAATATTTGCCCATCAAGCCCATGTTTTGGCTGAACAACTGACAACAATTCCGATTACATCGTAGTTCGCGGTCTGGGAGCTTGACATGGTAGGGTTATTTTCGTATGACACCATGTGGTTTTACTCACCTTCTTGTGATGGTGGATAAATTCACTAAATGGGTGGAAGCCAAACCCATCAAAAAATGTGATGAAGAAACAACCACCAAATTTTCAGTCATCATCTGATATGGTCTCATACAGAGTATTATTACTGATAACGAGACTAACTTCGCGCAGGTAGACTTGGCAGAATATTATGAGGATCAAGGAATCTGATTCGATCTTATGTTGGTCGCACATCCACAGGCTAATGGACAAGTCGAAACAACTAATGGTCTTATCTTACAAGGCCTGAAACCTCACCTCGGTTCCCCACTCCATCGTGTTGGGCGGGCTTGGGTGGAAGAATTATCTCTGTCCAATGGAGTCTTAGCAACTCTGAATCATTTAACGGGATACACACCTTTCTTCTTGGTTGATGGAGCTGAAGTCGTCCTCCCAAGTGATCTGATCCACAATTCCCCACGGGTTGCTGCTTGTATCGAAGAGGATGCTGAGTTGTCTCAACAAGATGGTCTCGATTTACTCGAGAAAGTTCGTGTCATTGCTGAGCAGAGATCTACAGCCTATCAGTAGAAGTTACGCATATATCATAGCCGCCGATCATCATACCAACCATCGTTTGTCGAGCCCGGACATCTATAGCTAGCGCATGTGCAAGGATAGTTTTGCCATCATATATATTTTATTTCAAGGCCACCTAGTGATTTCGGGGTGTAAACACTCTACTGATGCGCCTCCTTGGATCTCCCCCTCCTTGTTTGTCGAGCCCGGACATCTTTAACTAGCGCATGTGCAAGGATAATTTTACCATGAGATATTTTTTATTTTGAGGCCACCTAGTGATTTGGGGGTGTGAGCACTCTAATGTTGTGCCTCCTCGGATCTCCCCTCCAAATATGTGTATTAGCTTATCCACACAATGAAAAAAGGGAGAGAGGTTGAGCGAGAGAATGTGATCGGATAGTGAGACAGTGAGGGTGGAATTGGAGAGAATGTGATCGGACAGTGAGACAGTGAGGGTGGAATTGATGAGAATTACCGGCGACTATGCTTAAGCATGAAGATATTGTAGGTCGGGATGTATCTAGGGTCTTGTCCACCCGAGGCTAGAGAACCCCTCTTCCGCCCCCTTATTTGAAAAAAAAACGTGATACGTAAATGGTAAGTGTTGATTAAGGAGAGAAAACATGTCTAGGATGGTTGCAAATTTATGTCATCGCACTTGATTAGCCACATCCAGCTCTTCGCCAAATTGCAGGGCAGGACACATGCCACACCTAAAGAATCTCCGGGGCCACCCTTGCCGTTGAGCACATCAATCACCAAAAGAAATAGCATAGAGGAGATGGGGTCTCGTGCAAAGACCGTGGGCGTGCCAAAACTTCTCCTCGGCACAACCATTGACAGGTAAACTACTCATAGCGGAGAAGAAGATTAACGTGAGGTGAACTACCTAGGGGTGTTAAACCCGTGGTGACGAAGAATAGAAATGAATGAATATGAATTTTTAGCTATATCAAATTTTAGCATAACAAGGTTGATGCGGGATTGCTATAAAATATGGATAAATTGTTGGAAGAGGATTTAGTTGTCCAAGATCGCACGTGCTTGCACAAGCACACTGGTTCTAAGTCCACAAGCGTGCGTGGGAGGGGGAGGGGCAAGAGAGGCAAAGGGCCAGTCTTCAACATATTTTTCTCAACACTGTGAACCAGGCTTATGGGCCACAAATCGTCGATACCACTGGACTTTCCACTTAAATTCTTAGGAAGGAACGTGATATAAGCCCACTTAGCTCCAATCACCGACTTCACAGGTTTAGGCTACGGTGACTGATTGGACCGGTCCATTGCAGCTTGAGCTGATTTCACAGTGAGAATTGCACACACGGTGTGTATCGGAGAAGCAGGGTTTCGCCAGTCGTTTTGATGCATCTCTCACTTTATGTTGCCAAATCCTGTAACGTGTTCGGCCAACTGATGGAAAAGTTCAAATTAATCGGCTAATATTTTAAATATAGTCCTATATGATATAAATAAGATTGTGTACGATGTTATGCATCAAGTCAAGATGGCCGAGTTGGTCTAAGGCGCCAGTTTCAGGTACTGGTCCGAAAGGGCGTGGGTTCAAATCCCACTCTTGACAAATATTTTTAAAATTTTAATTTGTCCGTCGTCTCTCTCTTTTGATAACACAACAAATCCGATTTCTCCAGTTCCCCATCTTCACCAGCAATCCAAAAAGGCCAGTCTCTAATTTCCTTTCGGACCATCATCCATCTTTGGCACCCAGCCGACCACTACCCAAATTGCCTCTGAATTTTCTGCAAGAACTCTCCATCTTGGTATGTGCAGCCGTGCAGGAGCTTCAGTTGGGCCTCCAAGAGGATCTGTGCATAAGTGCATCGTCAAGCTCGGATGTCTGCAACCGTCGGCATCAGAATTTTTCGCCGCCTCTTGGATGGCCATTTCCCGTCATTGTCCTCGCCCAGAGAGTCCGTATGGACAGAGCGACAGATGTCAACAGAGAGATCTTAGCACCAATTGCTCGTCGCTTTCGTAGTAATTGGGCCTGTTCTGCTTAATTGATCTAGCAAAATAGTTCCTCTGCTGAACCTATCATCTTGCTAACTTATGGCCTGCTGCCACATTTTTCTTCGGCTGCTGATACGTCGTATCCAAAAAAATCCAAAACCTGCTTATTGTACACCTAGGTGTTGCTGTCTATTCCCATATAGTTAGCAGAGTCCTTTTCAAATGTGGATTTACTTCTCGAAGATGAATCGAATGAATTTGTGTTTGGTTGGATGTTGGCTCCTTCCTTCAAGCAAGGTCACTTCGTCTCATTCCAGTCTGAAGTTTGGCCTCAAGATGACAGTTTAACTGAGCACCTGTCAATGGATTTGACTCTCTTTTTTCCTCTTGTATCGTTTTTCTTTTTTGCGAAATCACTTGTATTACTCAAAAACGTTAGATATTACAATCACTGCCACATGTGCTCGAAAGACCTTCTAGACCAGAAGAGAGCCACACTGCAGTTCTGTAACTAGTTCTAGCACAGTTTGCAATAAAGTTACTACTAGTATTCTGACATCTCTTAATATGAGTAACACAAGATTGGCGAACCTTTAGCAAGGTTTTGATCTCTTCCACCGTCGTCGAATAGACAGAGCCATCTCTCTCCTTATTGTTCAAGAGCTTGCATATCTCCAAACTGTCAACTTCAATTGCCAATGGTTGGTTGCACCAATGCAAAGCCAAGGATAAACCCTTAAGAACAGCTTCGAACTCAGCATCCAAAGCATCTCTACAAGAGAATAGTTGGCGACATGATGAGAGAATAATTTCACCCTCGTGATCCCGTAGTATGACACCAGCACCTGTGTCCCCATTTGCTCCGAAGATTCATCAGTGTTTAGCTTGTACTCCCTCCGTTCAGAAATATAAGACGTTTTAGCTTTGTAGATCGAATGTATCTAGACATCTTTTAGTGTATAGGTTCGTAGAGGTTCGGAGTGAACCTATACACTAAGAAGTGTCTAGATACACTCATTTCACAAAGCTAAAATGTCTTATATTTCCGAACGGAGGGAGTACCAGCCAACAGGAGGTGGAGACCATCGTGGAGAAATACATACTGGTTGTACACAATGCACTTGCTTATCATCAGGATCATGGATGAACTTTCCCTTCACAATATCCTCATGTGAATGATGCTCAATTTGCCACAGTGAGTCCATGTAGCTCATCAGGAAATGCCGCGATGCTTCCATTGACACTCTGGCACTACACTCTATGTTTGACCTCCTTAAGTGGTGCAAACGCTGCTTGTCTTGCTCAGTTTTTGGTGGCATCAATTGAAGGGATGCTCTGACGAATTGCGCGCTTGTCCTTTGATGGAGTGCTAGAGTAGCAGCACTTTGACTGTATTTATCACTCCTGTCAATCTGTCATTAGCAGTGCCTACATTCCCGGAGACTAGTAATTCCAGACCTGCGTGATATCTTGATCACATAACTAGTTCCTTCCTAGGAGGAGTGCTTGAGTTGCCTTCTTTTGGCCCTATCACCAGAAACCTTCTAGAATTGGTGGACCCTCATTAACACACCCTCATTAAGGGGCTATATACAAGCTCACTGTCGATCATAGATTCATAAATGAAGTTTGACATTAGAAGACGACCTTGAGTTTGGGATTTGAGGTCGCTGGTATTTCAACATCACTGAAAGCTTGTAGTGCTAGCTACTTCAATTGTTTGAAACAATGTATTTGCTCCATGATCAACTGCGTACTTATCTACTACTAGTAGGATAAACCAACATACAAAGGCAAGGCAGGATCATCTTGTTTAGAAGGTAAATGCCGCGCTGAATGAAAATGTCGCAAGGTTGAATTCAGGAGGCAGTTTGCGGAACCGACACAGCGCTCTTTCGAAGGAATCATATGATCGACCTCCTGATTAGCTAGACAACTGATCTGTCCAAACGTGGGTTCAGTCAAGTCGGTTGGGCCTGAAATGTCACGAGCCCATCTCACCGCATCAATAGGCTTGTCGGGCGTACACATTCTCATCTTGACCTCTTCTCTGCGACTCTGCCCACAAGACCATTGAAGGCTCTTGCCTACCAAGTGTTGAAATTTTTGGCGCAGTTCATGTGGGCTCAGGTGCACTGTTCGTTCTAGTAGTATTCTATTTTTGGGCACTGTGAATGTGAGCTCCCTGGAGCCTATGCTTTTGCTCTTTCTACTGCCAACCTCAACGCATAAATCCATTCTAGATGAACCTCCGCGAAGTGGCTGTTGATTTCACGCGCGCGAGATTTCTGTATAATACCATGTGAACAGATTGTTCCAAAACGTGGCAGTTCCAGAAGATACGTCAGGGTTTAGTGTATTATACTACTACTAGTATTGTCCCATCTCAATCTCTATCGACCTACGTGTCGTGCCCAGGCATTGACATGCTAGCGGCATTCAGATTACGTGAGAACGACACTGACACGGCTGGACAGGACAGTAGCGCCTAGAGAGAGATACGTCTTGCGCACACACTGTTAGACCTTTAGGATCGCTAGGCGTCGATCTAGAGAGTGTGAGTGAGATGTACATACCGTCTGTCTTCGAGGTTGACGACGAGCTCGTCATGGAGCTCGATAGAGAGGTGGCGGCGGTGAAGTGAGTTATTCCCGCCGCTACAGCGCTAGCCCAATCGGAGGCTCTAGGGTTTAGGGTGTTCGGTGGGGTGAGTGGGCACGACGAACCTTGACGTTCGTGCCCCCGGCCCCCACCTCTTTTTATGTGCGCTGTGCGACGGGGGCCCACCAACAACGGTAACGTCGGGCGCCCCCGATTACGGCACGAGACCGAGTCGGTCGTCCGTTGGGACGACCGTGGAGATCAAACTAACATTCTCCCCTTGATCTCATCTTTCATTCAACTTATACTTTTGTACCCATTTCATCACAGATCAGCATACAGAGCATGTCTCATCTTAATGGTCAGTTACGTACCATAGATTCAACAGTCACTATACACCTCTCTATTTTGAAACAGACTCTTGTTCCTAGGCCTTAATATCCAGGTATCATAGGCTTTCCCTTAAACCCATGCCGGCTAAGTATTCTCTGAACACACTGGGTGGTAAGCCTTTTGTGAGCGGATCCGCGAGCATTTCTTTTGTACTTATATGCTCCAAACTTATGGTATGATCCTAGATTCTTTTTTTCACAACATAAAACTTAATGTTAATGTGTTTGGCAGCAACACTCGACTTATTGTTGTGAGCATAGAATACTGCTGGCTCATTGTCGCAGTACATTCTGAGTGGTCTTTGAATGATGTCAACCACTCTTAACCCGGGTACAAACTTCTTTAACCAGTTTGCCTGCCCCGTGGCCTCATAACATGCTACATACTCAGCTACCATCGTGGACGATGCCGTGATGGTCTGCTTGGAGCTTTTCCACGATATAGCTCCACCTGCGAGAGTAAATATGTATCCTGACGTGGATTTTCTTTCATCTATATCTCCCGCATAGTCTACATCTGAATACCCTTCTATCTCAAGGGAATCAGATCTTCTGTATATTAACATGAGGCCTTTTGTGCCTTTTGCATAACACAATGCCTTCTTTACCATTTTCCAATGGTCTATTCCTGGATTACTCTGAAATCTGCCAAGTACCCCCGGTAACAAAAGCTAAGTCAGGGCGTGTACATACTTGAGCATACATCAAACTTCCGACAGCAGAAGCATATGGAACCGCTTTCATTTGATCGATCTCATATTGGTTTCTGGGACATTGAAAATTCCCAAATCTATCGCCCTTGACTATAGGAGCAGGCGTAGGATTACTCGCATGCATACTATACTTCTTCAGAATCTTCTCTAAGTATGCCTTCTACGATAGCCCTAAGACCCCTTTTTCTCTATCTCGGAGAATCTCAATTCCTAGAACGAATGAAACTTCACCGAGATCTTTCATATCAAAATTCGAGGACAAGAATTTCTTTGTCTCCAATAGTAGACCAACATCACTACTGGCAAGTAGAATGTCATCCACATACAGGATAAGGAAAATGAATTTCCCATTCTTAAACTTTGCATATACACAATTGTCCTCTGCATTCTCATCGAACCCAAACTTTCTTATTGTTTCATGGAACTTTAAGTACCATTGCCTGGAGGCCTGTTTTAATCCATAAATGGATTTCTTCAGACGACATCCGATACGTTCTTTTCCTTCCACAACAAAACCATTGGGTTGTTCCATGTAAACTTTTTCTTCTAGGTCTCCATTTAGGAAAGCCGTCTTTACATCCATCTGATGTAGTTCTAAATCATAGTGTGCCACTAAAGCCATTATGATTCTAAAAGAATCCTTACTTGAGATTGGAGAAAATGTCTCATTAAAATCTATTCCCTCTCTTTGGGTGAAACCTTTAGCAACGAGTCGTGCTTTATATCTTTCAATATTCCCTCTAGAGTCACATTTTGTTTTGTAGACCCATTTACAGCCTACTGTTTTGGCTCCTTTAGGAATTTCTTCTAAATCCCAGACTTTGTTACTACTCATGGATCTCATTTCATCTTCCATGGCTTCAAGCCACTTCGATGAGTGAGCACCTTTGATTGCTTCTTCAAATGTGGTGGGATCACCCTCCATTTGAACTTCTTCACTAACATAGACTTCAAAATCGTTGGAAATAGCTGGCTTTCTAGTTCTTTGAGACCTTCTGAGGGTCTCTCCTTCTAACACATTCTCTGTATGGGGCTGTTCCAGCTCCCCCTCTTGTGTGACAACAGGGTCTACATTTTCATTCATTGTTGCCACAGGAGAACTAACAACAGGTGGCACATCGACATATTCCTGTGTCGGTGCAGCAGCAGGTATCGAGAAAAACGGTTCCTGAATCATCGGAGTGGGTGCATGCACCCGCTTCTCCTCAAGGTTGATTTCTCGCGATATCGTGCTCCCCCTAATCATCTGATCCTCCAGAAACACACCGTGTCTCGTTTCCACAAACTTAGTAAATCTGTCTGGACAATAGAAGCGATAACCTTTTGACTTGTCTGGATAGCCAATGAAATGGCAACTTACTGTTTTAGGATCTAACTTTCCAAGGTTTGGGTTGAAGAGCTTAGCCTCAGCTGGACAGCCCCACACTCGCAAATAATTGAGTGAATGTTCGCGACTAGTCCATAACTCATATGGTGTTTTAGACACCGACTTACTAGGAACTCGATTAAGTATGTGAATGGCGGTTTTCAACGCCTCCATCCACAAGACAACCGGTAAGGTGGAGTAACTTAACATGCTTCTTACCATATCCATCAAGGTACGGTTACGTCTTTCAGCTACTCCATTCTGCTGAGGCTTGCCCGGCGTTGAATACTAGGCTACTATACCATGTTCCTGTAGAAACCTTGCAAAGGGTCCAGGAACCTGGCCATATGGGGTGTGCCGACCGTAGTATTCGCCTCCACGATCGGACCTTACTACTTTAATCTTTAAACTATGCTGATTTTCAACTTCAGCCTTAAATATCTTAAATTTATCCAATGCTTCAGAACGCTCTCTAATTGGATAAATGTAACCATAACGCGAATAATCATCCGTGAATGTTATGAAAGAATCATATCCATCCACAGATGTCACAGGGAACGGACCGCATATATCCGTATGAATTATTTCTAAGACTCTTGTGCTTCTTTTGGTGCCCTTTTTATGTTCTTTGCGAACTTTCCTTTAATGCAATCGATGTATTGCTCTAGATTCAAAAATTCTAAAGGCGGTAGAATTGATTCTTTTACTAAGCGTTCTATTCTCCCCCTCGAAATATGGCCTAAACGACAGTGCCATAATTTCGAAGAGACATCATCAATTCTTTTTCTTTTATTCTTTCCATTCAGGGATGAGGAGGCATTCTCATTCTCGCGCTTAATGCATACACATTCTCACAAAGTAATAACAAATAAAGCTTGTCTTGTCTGAAGGCAAGACCAACAATCTCATTATTACGCTTGATTTTACATTGTCCATCACCAAAATGGCAAGCAAAACCATCATCATCTAAGCGCGATACACTTATTAAGTTTCGATGCAAAGAGGGTACATAAAGTACATCTACTAGTAAAAGTACAAAGCCATTTGATAATTCTAATGGGAGGTCTCCAATAGCTTCGACTTCAGCTTGGACGCCATTTGCCACCTTAATTCTTCTTTCTCCTCTTTGCAGGGTCCTTCTCATACGGAATCCCTTTCTTGCACAGATGCTTTAGGAAGCTCACACAGTTACTCATGTAGTGGCCCTTTTCCTTGCACCACCTGCAGGTGTCCTTGTCCACCTCCTGCTGTCGGTGATCATCATCCTTTCCATGAGGTTTAGAAGGAGGGGAGGCCCTTGAGGTTTCCCTTGTGGCCTCCCTTGTGGCCTGGAACCCTGAAAGTTCCTCTTCTTGGTTGGGCTCAGGTAGTTCACAGAATCACCAGATTGCCCCTTGAGCCTATCTTCTTCTTGTACGCACATGGCCATCATCTTCTCAATGCCCCACTTTTCTGGCTGTGTGTTATAGTTCACAGCAAAAGTCTCAAATTGGTTTGGTAGTGAGGCAAAGATCAGGTGAATGATGAACTCGACTGGGAGCTCCATGCCCATGGGCTTAAGCTTGGAAGACATGTTGCTCATTCGTAATATGTGGTCCCTTACTCCACCACCAGTGTACCTTGTAGTAACAAGTTTCTTAATGAGAGAGCTCGCATAGGCCTTTGAAGACCCAGTAAACTGACTATCTACCTTCTTCAGGTACTCACTGGCAGTGCTACACTCTGGGATTGCTCCTCTTATTGCTTCCATAATGGAGCTCTTAATGACCATCAGTCACTTTCTGTTGGACGAGTCCCACTTTGCACGATCAAGGTCGAACTTTATTCTTATTGGTCCATGGTCATGGACCCTTTTGTTGAAGTCATCTTCACTTTCTTTTTCGCCCCTCACGGGGTCCTCGGGTTCTTTGGGACAGGTCTCAATCAGTGCCAAGTCCAGGTCAAGCAAAGCAAGCCCCATCTCAACCTTCTCTCGCCATGAGCCGTAGTTCCTTCCATTGAGGGGCTCAATGGCCGAGATGAAACTCATAGGATTGCCTAAAAACAAAATATCACCAAAATGAGTTAATTCAACGTTGGTCAAATTAAAACACGAAACTTCTCAATATTAATTCTACATCTCCGTTGGGCAGAAATAGAACTAATAGTGATAAAACTTACTATCCATAGTGAAAATCTTACTAACAACGTTGGTCATTAAATAAAATCCTCACACTAATTGCAATTAAGCAATTTAACAATTTGCAGCGGAAAAACATGAATAAAATTCATCAACTTTATAATTTACAGAAACTTTACTGTTACTTTATTATTTTTCTACACAAAATTTCGTTGTATAATTTTGCCATAGAAAAAACTGTGCAAAAATTATCAAAAACAGATAATTAAAATGCCCAAAAAAGCTTCTGAAAGAAAAAACTGGGCGAACTGTACTGGGCGGAAAAAATCGGCCCAAAAAGGCCTGTGCAGCGCATAGCGCCCCCTCGGCCCGCATCGGCCCATGGCCGACCGTGGCCTGCTTGGCCCGGCGCCTCCCGCTCCGCGCGATCGTGACCGTCCATCCCATCTGACGGTCATGCGCGCCCTCCGCGCGAACAAAACGGGCAGCCGCCCCCCACCCCGTAACCCTAACGCCCCACTTCCTACCCCCGCGTCAGCTCGCTCTCTGGCGGCGCTTCTCCTCTGTCCCGCTCGTACGAGCGACGGCGAGGAGTGGCTCCGCCGGCCGCGCGAGGCGCGTCGGGCCCTCCCCTCCTCTCTACTCTGTCCCGTTCACCCACCCCGCAACGCAGCAGCACAGCGAGACGAGAGAGGGAGAACGGCGGCGTCCCCTGGCCCCCTTGCCGGCGTGTGCGTCCACCCGAGTGTGGGCGCACCACCGCCAAGCGGCGCAGGTGGCGGCGCCCTTTGCCGGCGACGGCCGAAGAGATTTTCTTTTCGGGACCTTTCTTTTCCCTGTTCTTTAATTCGAATTCGGGGAAGGGAAAAATAGGGCTTTTCTCTGTTGGGTTTTGGGGATTTTCTATGCGGGAGACTCTATTCTTTTCGATTCTAGATCGATTTGATCCGAGGAAGAAGGGATCTGTGGCTTTGGGTTTGATTTTCTTCACCCCAGAAGGGTTATGTTCTTCTTCCCGACCTTGGCTTGCCGATGCGTCGGGATCGAGAGGAACGGCGCGGCCTTGCGGCGGCGCTTCTGAAAACCCTAGCTTTTTAACTTTTCTTCCTCGGATCTACTGCTTTTTCTACTAGATCAACTAGCCTAGCTGCTCTGATACCATTGTTAGACCTTTAGGATCGCTAGGCGTCGATCTAGAGAGTGTGAGTGAGATGTACATACCGTCTGCCTTCGTGGTTGACGACGAGCTCGTCATGGAGCTCGACAGAGAGGTGGCGGCGGTGAAGTGAGTTATTCCCGCCGCTACAGCGCTAGCCCAATCGGAGGCTCTAGGGTTTAGGGTGTTCGGTGAGGTGAGTGGACACGACGAACCTTGGCGTTCGTGCCCCCGGCCCTCATCTCTTTTTATGTGCGCTGTGCGACGGGGGCCCACCAACGACGGTAACACTGGACGCCCCCGATTAGGGCGCGAGACCGAGTCGGTCGTCCGTTGGGACGACCGTGGAGATCAAACTAACACACACGAGAGAGGCTGTCTAGAATCGTCGTCGATGAACCCTAATCCTGACGCGCTTAAGTTTCAGAATCGTTAACACGCCTGGTTGACTTATTTAAACGGTTTGTTTTCTTTGCGGCCATGCTTGATGCTTCAATTCATTGGAATGGGCCGGAAACAGTGGCTACTATGTGGACGCATGAAGATGTCGATCGTTGGCCGGCCGGCCGGCCCAACCCAATCATGGGAGCCGAGGTCAGACCACACAGCTGGGGTCGAGAGGTGATGGCTCCGCGGCCCCACGCGCTGAGAACGGGACGGCAACGGAAGAAGGAGACGCCATGAGAGATGAGACACGGACATGGCCGAGCCGGCCGACGGCGACGTCCCTCTCGATGGTCAGCCTGCCTAGTCCGCCGGGTGCAGCGCACTTACCGACTGCCCGTGTGCACGCCCATGCTCAGAGTCGGCGGCGTCTAGAGAGCGCCTTGGCCGGGGAGGACGATGACTCACTCATCAGGTCTGCCAGATCGGAGGCCGGCCGGCGCAGGATGGGGTGTAGCGTGACTGCGTGAGTCCTGATATACGTATATGCAGCGTTAATTGGAGTAGAAGCCAGCAGCCCATGATGACCGGCGACGTCGTTTTGTCAAGGACATGCATGTACGTACGTACTATACCACCTCGCGCGCGTCGATCATGTGCACATACAGATACAGGGCCGGCATATGTAGCGACCAGACGAACGAGGAGCAGCATATCGATCACTGCACGCGCGCGTCATGCACATAGACTACTCATAGTCATGGCTCCGACCTCCGGCCATCTTGCTGTCCTTCTTCATGTTCATCATGGGCCAATGTCTCCATCCTTCATTCGTTACATCACTCACGTACCACTCCATTTATTTCCGCCGGACACGTTCGTACATGGCTGGATCCACTGCACCGGGCCGTACGTCGGGATTTTACAAGAATTGAACGAGTGTCAAAAAAATATCGCAACAAAAAGAACGAGTGTAGAAAATGTTGAATCCCACTCTGGTCAACATTTATCCAGGGAGAGGAGCACTAGACCCTCGCTGGCGTAGCTCCTCCCACGCTACGGGAGAAATCGTCGCTGCCGTGTGTCCAGTGGTGTAAAACACAGCAAAGAAAGACTTTGCCGAGTACTACGAGAAAAACACACAGCAAAGAGTCGAACACGGCAACCCCATGCGACACGTGTACAATAACGCCACAGTTCACGGAGACGTTATGACGGCAGGTCTTTGTCGAGTGTTTTTTTAAGGCTTTGTCGAGTACTCGTAAAAGACACACGACAAAGGCCGTGACAAACATGAGCCGTCAGATCGTTATCAAGTTGAACGGCTAAGATAGAAGTGGCCGCGGATCGGTGACGTGGCAGGCAGCAGGGCCCTCCCATCTCCGCCGCACGAGTCCGCCGCCGCCCCGAGCTGCCGTCGCCCAGACTCGCTGCTGCTTCGAGTCTGCCGCCGCGCCGAGCTGCCGTCGCCGCCGTGCACGAGTCTGCCCCCGCGCCGAGCTGCCGTCGCTGCCTGCCTCGTCTGTCGCCTCCGTGCACGAGTCAACCGCCGCCGCCTGCGTCGTCCGTCGCTGCCGGTCGCCGGCCTGTGTCGTCCTGCTCGCGCAGCACGCTCGGAAGCACATCAGGAGCTATGGCAATGCCGGTGGCGGGGATGGATCTTTGGGTTTTTTATTTATTTCAGAAAATAGATTTGCCGAGTGTACGAGACGAGACACGGCAAAGAAAAGATACCGTTATCTCCCCGGAACCGTCAAACGCCTTTTGTATACCGGGTGGACATATAAGACACACGGCAAAGCCTTTGCCTTGTATTTTCTAGAAAACACACGGCAAAGGCTCGTTGCCATCGATCATGTTGCCGTCTGGCCTTTGCCGTGTGTCTACACAAGGCAAAGCCTTTGCCGAGTTCCACCAAGCCTTTGCCTAGTCTTTTTCCTACACGGCAGTGAACTTTTCTCCCGTAGTGCCAGGACGACACGGGAAACCCTAGCCGCAAGGGACCTAGCGCTGCCCCTCCTCCTCCCTACCACGTCGCCGTCGGGGAAGGATGAGGCCAGGCTAAGCATGTGCCGTGGACGGTGACTGCGGGACTAGATCCTCGCGAAGCGGCTATACCTCAGGAAGATTTAGCAGATGGCATCCTCGTTGACTTCGGCCTCTCTCGACAGATCGGATACTCAGGTGGCACAGCGACGCGTCTCCGCTCCCATGTGGAGTGATGCCGCTCGGCGGTTTCTGGCAGAGTGGGTGGTCACAGGCACGGCGGCATCCTCTCGGTCGGTCGACTTCGGGCCCGTGCGGAGGCTCTGCTACTTCTCCTCTGCGGCCTCTCCCGGCGGTGACTTTGGCCGTCTCCGACCTTTCCGCGGCAAGGAGCATGATCCTTGATGTTCGATTTGGACGCTCCAGATCTGGCTACAAGTTGTGGGCCGATGGGCCTAGGCAGTGCAAAGTTCGGTGAGGAGGATGACGGCGAGTGGGATGGTGGCCTTGACGTTGACTTCGGTTGGCGATGAGGAAGGTGGACATCGATGAGTATTCCGGTGTCCTCGCATCGATCTGTGGCTCGGCTTGTTCTAGCAGCGGCTTGGTATTGTATCGGTGTGCTTAGCCTCGAGGTGTGGAGCTAGCTTCAGCATGGATGGTGGTCGGCGGGCTTTGGCGCTCATGATGGAGGTTTGTGGGCGGCCATTTCAGGTTGCGGGTTGTTGAGCTTCTCTGGGAGAAATCCTTGCTCCGGTTATGGCTAGAGGTGGCGATGGTGAGCCTACATGTGTCACGGACTTTCCTGGAAGCATCGTAGAGGTGTGCTCACTCTTTGGCATGCGGCTTGATTCCGGAGGTAAACCTAATATCCGGGATCGAATGATGGAGACGTTATTGCATCTCTCTCCTTCTTTGGGGCATTGCCTCGGAGTCGCCTACAGAGGGGTGTCAGTGAAGAGGGGTCGTTGCCCGGGCAGTTGTGCTAGGTCCAAGTGTGCAGTTGGGCAAAGATGAAGCCTCGAGCTAAAGACGGGTTACGGCTGGGATTCGATAGTCGGTTATTCCCGGCGTGTCCGATAGCTTCTTATGCTTCTTTGTGTTGTTGTGGTCCTGTGTAGTCAGAGTTGCGGTGGAGCGTGTCTAGACGGCAACGATGACCGGTCACCGATGGATCCTGTAGAGTACTCGGTCGGCGCAAGTGATACATTGCAAATGTATCTATAATTTTTGATGTTCCATGCTTGGTTTTATCCACTTTCTTGTGTTTTGTCCACACTTTGGAGTACTTTTCATATGATTTCTTGGACTAACCTATTAATAAGAGCCACAGTGCCAACTGCCTGTTTTCTGCTGTTTTTGGTTCCAGGAAAGTCAGAAAATGAATATTCTCGGAATTAGACGGGACAAAAGCCAAAGTGCCTATTTTTCCGGAAATCATCATATACTAGAATACGAGACGGAGAGGGGCCAGAGGCCGGCCACACTACCTGGCCGCGCGGCCAGGCTTGGCCCGCGCCAGGGGGTGGTGTGGTGGCCCCTGGCACCCCCTCGGCCTCCCCTTCCGCCTATAAGATGCCTTCGGGACGAAAACCCTAAGGGCCCGATGAAAAATCCACGAAAGAGTCTATAGCCGCCGTCATCTCCATCCCTAGATTGGGAGGTATCTAAAGCTCTTCCCAGCACCCTGTCGGAGAGGGGAATTCACCCTGGAGGCCTTCTTCATCACCATGCAAGCCTCCGGTGTGATGCGTGAGTAGTTCATCCTTGGACTACGGATCCATGTAGTAGCTAGATGGATGGTTCTCCTCCTTTGTGCTTTCATGTCTAGATCTTGTGAGCTCCGTTCATGATCAAGATCATCTATTTGTAATTCTAAATGTTGTGTTTGCGGGGATCCGATGTATATTGAGATGCTATTTCAGATTGATTATTGATCCTATCATGTCTTTGTTATTTGTGATCTTGCATGCTTTCCGTTGTTAGTAGCTATCTTGGCCAAATAGATGCTAGCAACTCCAAGAGTTAGTATTTATGCTCGATAGTAGGTTCATGCCTCTGGTAATCTGGGGAAGTGACAGAAATCTCTAAGGTACTAGATGTGTTGTTGCTACTAGGGAGAAAACAACAATCCTTTGTTCATGGAACAATCGTATTCTTACTTTACACGCAATTCGTAAAGCAATAATCTATTACTTGCAACTTAATACTGGAGGGGGTTCGGATGATAACCTGAAGGTGGATTATTAGTCATAGATGTAGTTGGATGGCGGTCTATGTATAATGTTGTAATGCCCAATCAAGTCTCAAAGCAGTCAAGATGATTAGTATATGCATGTATTGCTTTCTCGATGTTTGTCAATTGCCCCGCTGTAATTTGTTCACTCAGCATGTTATCTATCTTAAGGAGAGCCACCTCTAGTGAACTATGGATCCCGGTCCTTTTCTTTTACATACAATCTATAAACTGTTTACTGTTTTGTGTTTACTTTCTGCAAATTTTTACTTCTTTCCATTCGATACGTTTAATCCTTTGTTTTACGCAAAACACGGTGAGATTGACAACCTCATCGCAAGTTGGGGACAAAGTTATGTGGTTGTGTTGTGCAAGTCTCCACGTTGCTACTAGCACCGGTAGTGCGCCCTGCCAAGGCTCAGCTAGCAACACCTTTGGGGTGTTTCCTTGCTCCTACTGGTTCGATTAAACCTTGGTTTCATAACTGAGGGAAACTTGCTGCTGTGCTCATCATACCTTCCTCTTAGGGTTCCCAACGAGCTCTACATCAACATCGCACCAGCACTTTCCTGGCGCCATTATAGAGCCATCAAGCATTTTTCTAGCGTCGTTGCCGGGGAAGTCAAGGACATCTTCACAAGGGGAGTCCCTCATAACCAATTTCTTTACTTTGTTATTTTTGTTTTGCTTAGTTTCTTTTTGTTTTGTTTGCTTGTTTCTTTATCAAAAACACACAAAAATTTGTTTTACTTGTTTGCTTTCTTATTTGAAAACACACACAAAAATTAGTTCCTATCTTAAGTTGCCACTATGTCTAGCCTTGCTCCAGTCACTATGTCACCCGAGGAAATGATTTTCACTTTTAAACAAGGAATTGAGGAAAGTTTTAAGGAAGCTTGGTCTAGAATCTCTGATCTACATGAAAAAACTGAGCCTAAAATGACTAAGCTTGTTCCTTAGCAGTTTTTACCTTGGAATTGCTCTTTGCTATAGATATGCTTTAGATGTTGTTGTGGGAGGAGATTTCCTCCAATGTAATGAGGATGATGCTATAAATTCTATAAAGAAATTGATCCTCACTTACAACTTGTCTAGCCAAGCTGATATTTCTTTCGCAAAAATATTTGCTAGATTGAACACTCTTGAGACTAGCACTACTAGCTTAAAAGATTGCTATAATACGCTTAGGGGGCATCAAAATTATGTTCCAATAAATTCTGAACCGTCAAAGTGGCTCCCGTAAAGATTGAGATAAACACTGAAACTTTTCAAGCTCGCTGTGATATCATGTCTAAATTTTGTCTTATGCCCAAAGATATTTATGAATCTCTGAATACTTGGGGGCTTACTGGAGGAAGAAAAGAAATATCTCTTGCTAATAATGCTACCATATTACCTCTTGAAATAGCTAAAGGAGTGTTTACAAAGATCCTTGGGAAAATGATTTCTACTGATTATCTTGTCATTGAATGTGCAGGAAAAGGACAAATTACACTTGGAAGGTCCTTATTAGAACTCCTTGGAGCAATAATACATGTGGGAAAGGGGACCATGCACCTTTCTTCTCCACCAAACAATCACATTTTCCCCAAGGTTAAGAACAAAAGTAAGAGAGGTAAGGGCAAGAAATTTCGTCTTAACGCTTCTTCATTTGAGAACACTTGATCCTTTTTCTTGCTTCTTATGCCTAACTTAAAGGCGTTAAAGAAAAGTACTTATTGGGAGATAACCCAAAAGTTTTAGATAAGTCTTGGAAGTTATTACCTCAGTAATAACCGCTCCTACCCTTTTTTTATTTGCTTTTTGTGCCAAGAGTAACCTCTAATGAGAGAGAAGTAATGATTGGGAAAGTTGCTGTCCCGAAAAGATTTATGTGCTTCATCAAAAAAAATCGTGTAAACGCTCTGAACGTATTTTTGAGGCGTGAATTTTTTTGCTTCTGAACCAGGTTGTTATCTAACTTTCGTTAGTTCAACACTTTTTGATTTGAGCAATAGAAGGTCTTCGAAAAAATTCGTCTTTACCTGCTGGTCTATTTTGACAGATTTCTGCCATTTTCTGCATTTGCTTCTTGTTGGTTCCTTTTTGAGTTCTTTTGAGGAATTGAGATTTTTGAGGGAAGTGCTACAGTATCTAGTGTTCTAATGGAAGTTTATTTGGTGTTAGAACTGAACCTTAAGACCTATTTATCTTGAGTGCACTAATGTTGCTAATAAAGATTGTGTGAAGTTTTGTATGAAGGAAAAATTTTAGGTGTATGGAAGGAATGAGTAATGAGATGAAGGATGGACTAAAGCTCAAGCTTGGGGATGCCCAAGGCATTCCCCTCTTCATCAATAAAAATCCCAGGTTTCTTCCAAACGCTTCATTTTTATTGTTTCATGCACAGTTGTGTTGTTCTTGGAGCGTCTTCTTTTTCGTTTTTGTTTTGGTCTTTCGTTTGCTTGGTTTGCTTAGTTTTCTGAATAAATTGGTTTGACCCCCTCTTTCATACATTGGTTTGCAAATAGTTTGGTTTGGTTTGGAAAAGAGTAGGAAAGTTCATACTTATGTCGTAAAAAGAGTTTGTTTTTGACTGTGGCCTATGCTTTGTCATGCCATGCTTGATATTGTTTTGGCTTTATGCTTAGTATTCTTTGCTGTAGCATGACTTGTTATAAACAATTGAGATTGCTTAATGTGCCTTGGATGAATCATGCGTTGTTTTGGCATATTAAAGCATAGTATAGTGGTATTCTCCTTTGATGCTTTATTTGGGTTGACTTGTTGCATGCTCACACCATGTTATGACTATATCAAGTCACCATAGCCTTTATGATCCTTTAGTTTTCAACTTGTAGAATCACTTTATGCTTTGATCAATGATGTTTTGTCGCTCTGCATGATTATGGCCATTATTGCTCTCTTAGTTTGTTGCTCCTAGTCTTTTGCTAGCCTCCACAACCAAGTATGAGTTCCACTCATGCATCAACCTCCCTAAACCAAGTTATTCCAAAGAGTCCACCATACCTACCTTCTAACTTATGCTATTCCAAGTATATTCATGCTTTTGTTTACCTTCCAAATTAAACATGTTATGAGAAAACTAGTGATTAAAGCTCTCGCGAACTTGATGGCTATAACTACCTTGGAAAAACCCTACGCTCTAAGTTCAAGTCTGGACGAAACAGGAGTGGTTAAAATAGTACAGCGGGGGGCCCGAGGACCGCCCACGTGTAGACCCGTCGGCCGTCCTAACCACTTCCAAGACATCGGGACAAGAGCGAGCGGCGTAGGCAACAGGCGAAGAGATCAAATACATACACAAGTGAGTATGTATGCAAGCTACCATACAACAGTTCTCAGAGCCATTCCATCTAAAAGAAATAGAAATATTGCAATGCCATACGGCAAGATTCAAATATCCTAGATAGAGCTAATAGTTTCGGATAGCTCCTCATACATCAAACATCAGAGTATCAGGCGGAAGCGGAAAACAAGATCCGAGTACGGATAAGAAGCAAATCGGCATAAGATGCCACATAAATAAACACATCCCGCCCACAGATCTCACGGATCCTCATCCCCAGAATCTCTACACCGAGTGATCGTTGCCAACATCATCTGTCTCCTCCACCCAGTATCCATCTTGCGAGTACACCTGTTCATCTGAATCAAACAATTTATCGTGTGAGACCCTAGGGGTACTCAGCAAGTCTTTATGCCTCTAAAGGGGACATATACCTGGAGTGACGCAATTGCAGCAAAAGATAAATAACTAACAAGTCTATAGATACTCGCTAACCATCCGCCTAACCAATGATAGATGGATGTCCTCGAATTAGTAACAACAGTTATAATAGTATAATTAACGGATCCATCCTCCTTCTCGCTTACCAACGAGAAAGCGGACGAACAGCCCATCCGTTGGCAGTTTTATTAACCATTCCATGAATATTACACTATTTACTAGTCAGGTATTTAGTCAGATTAAAAGAGGTACTTTAGTTATACTTGTCTATGATCGAGAAACTGTGCTCCAAGTCGTCCATAACCGCGGACACGGCTTTCAGAAAGATTTACCCTGCAGGGGTGCACAAATAGCAACACACACTCGATCAACCTCGGAAAAACCAACTCAAAACCCAACGAGGCATTCACGACAAAGCGATCACAGGATTCATAAAATATTTCAGGGGGCCACCCCATTAAGCTACCCGCAACGAAGTTGGCCGACTCCGGGACGGACCCAAGGTTTGCGCCAATGGCTGTAAACGACTGGGAACCCGAAAATGTGACTGGGCTTGTCGATACCGCGAAAACACTCTGCAATCCAAAACAGTACAGGTGCTCCACGCACAATCTTAATAAGCAATAACATGGCATAAGTACAGGATAGTAAATAAAACCCCAAACTAGTTTGTGGCCCCAAGAAATAGAAATGAATCAAGCTCTAGCTCGGGGGTGTCCATAAGGCCTCCCGGATGTGGATAGTGCGGATAGTCAAGGAACAGGAATCAAGTACTCGGGGTCCTACGGGACACAAGTGAGCATGAAAACCAAATAGCAGATATTGCTCACCGGTGCCTCTTTCATTAGTTATCCCATTACTACTCAGGTTAAGTTGTTTAGGTACCTCATTATTCATCTGACACTCACATACCCTACTCATGCTTTTCTACGACTCACATGACTCAAACAACTCCTGTAGTAATGGCTCATGGGATGGAGGAACAAGCTTCGGTGGAGTTTAAAAGTAAAGGCTATGCAATACTTGGGATTCAATTTGATGCAATCGCGACTCAATGATGCAAGAATAAGATAGAGGCAATCGGTACTATATGTATGCAAGCATGTGGTAGTGCTTTCCTAGCAGCTCAGTTGAAGCGAGAGACGGATCTGGGTAGTACTCCTGGGATTCCTGATATTTCTCCTGCTCGGCGTCTATTCGAAGAAGAACCAAACAAACAAGGGCCAACATAAATAAAGTGCACAGGCATACGAATTAAAATGCGACAAGCAAACAAGCATGCCATGATGAATGATACACAATTTACATGGCAATAATGTAGCATGGCATGGTGAGGTGTGGGGTACAAAATTAAAGCATTTGATTATTTATTTGGTCAAGTTTTATTGCCATAACCAGTTCTGATTTTTAATAATGACATGATGCATGCTTCAATTCAGAACAAGGAATGCATAGATAGAATGGGCTCGTCGCGCTGATCGATTTAGACATATTATTTGTCGAATTTGGAGTTATTAGTTAATTAAGAAAAGGGCATTTTATTGTAATTTTAATTATCTCGAAAAAATTAAAATGGTCAAATAATATTTTGAATGGCAGATTTGAAATCCTCACATTTTTATGATTCAAAACATATATTATATGTATTATTTGGATTTATAAATTAAAAGTTATTAAAAACAGAATTAAATTCAGATTCAAACATTTCTGAAATCATTTTATTTAAACAGATACACGGCCAGACTTTTTACACCCAGAGACAGTTAGCCCCAGACGCTGACGGGTGGGACCAGATGCTCCGCAGGCCCACGTGACAGAGGCGGGCCGGGCGCGTGCCACGCGGCAAAACCAGGGACCGCGGGTTGAGGCCCAAACTTTGCGGGTGCCTTTTTGTAAAACGCTACAGCGGCTGACAGGTGGGGTTCGGGTGGAGCGTGGGTTGAATGAATCAAAAACCCGGGTGCCTTTTTGTTAAAAGGCCACAGAGGCTGCCTGGTGGGACCTGGGGTACCGCGGGTTAAGGAAAAAAGGTGTGGGTGGGTATTTGCAAAGTGTGCAGCGGCTACTGTTTTTCTTCCCCTGCATTCTGACGAAACTGACGGATGGAAACGCGCGACGCGGTGGGGGCTCGAACCCGCGACGCGGTGTGCGTGCGCAGGCGGCGGTGACCACTGGAGCTGGCTAGGGTTGATGCAGGGTAAGCGCGGCGTGGCTAGGTATGGCTTCTGTGGCGCGACGACGAGCAGAAGCTAGCGCACGCCGGCGCACAGAGCATGTTCGGCACGTGGTCCGGCGAGCACAAACGACCAAGTAGAAAGGGGAGGTGTCAACGAGGGTGCGTGGCTCACCGCGAGGTTGCTGGTGGGGGTCAGATCGGGCCGGGGAGCAGCAGGTTGACGGCGAGGCAGAGGCCGACGGATCTAGGGATTTTGGTCGGCGTCGTGGACGTGCGGCAGGTCCTGAGCCTCCTCCTCCTCGCTGCTGTGCACGGGGCGTCGCAGAGGATCGCCACGGTCTTCCCCGACACCAACACAACCGCGCTCGCCGCCTGATCCAGAGGATGGTGGAGGATGCCGAGGTGGTGGCCGGAGTTGGAGAAGAGCGGTGGCAGGGGAGAAGGGAGGAAGCAGAGGCGAGGCCATGGGGATCTGGGGCTGCAAACAGGCGAGAGAGAGAGGGAGTAGGTAGATAAGCAGAGAGGGAGAGGGGAATGCCGTGGGGAGGCTCGGGGTGGAAAAGGTGGCTTCCGCCACTTTTTCTTCTCCTCCTCCTCACGTGCTCGACGTGGAAGGGCAAGGCAGGCAGAGGGGCTGCAGCTGGGGCCGGCCAAGGGAAGGAAGGGCTGGCTCGGGCGTCGGGCCTGGCTGGCAGAGAGAAAGAGAGAGAGAGAGAGAGAGAGAGAGAGAGAGAGAGAGAGAGGGTCGGGTTTAGCTAGGGTTGGAGGGTTGCTTGTCTCGGTCTAGGGTGGTTAGGGTTAGAGAGGGTAGTTAGGGCCAGGCTAGGGTGGTGCCTCGGCATGGAGGGTAGATCATGGGGTGGTGGTGTGGTGAAGGTTAGGGTAAGGGTGGAGTTAGGGTTTTAACTAGATCATGCAAGGGGTGGGTTTAGGGTTTGGTGGTGATCCACCAAGATCAAGCAAAAGTGGAAGAAGATGGTGAGGTGAGGGTTTTTGGTTGAGCACAAGGTGATGGTGAAGAAAAACACAAGAGAGAGAGAGATGGGGTTTATGGAAATGATCTCACATGATCATGCATGGATGGGGTGATGGATAAAGAGAGGGGTTAGGCTTGATGCACATGGCAAGGAAACAAAGTTCAAGATGAGGAGGTTTGAGAGAAAAGAGAGCTCAAAAGAGAAGATCCACTCAAAAATCAAAGTTAAAACCAAAAGAATGGAATGGTGAGGCTTGTTGCATGGCCCATGCATGGGCATTAAATGCCATGTCTAATCTTGTGAAAACAAAATAATAATCATGGCATTTATACACATGCATTCCAAAATATGGAGTAAGGTCAAGCTAAAGGAAAATAGAAGGAGGTTCCATGGGGAGTAGATGGAGATGATCATATTTGAATATAATTTGGACTTGCTAGTGTGTATGTTCCACTAGATGTTTAATAGTCTCAAAAATATTCCAACATGAGCATACATTCATAATAATCCATATGGAAACTAGAAAAAGGGGTTCCACTCACAAAGCATGCAAAGGTGGCTCCACATATTAATAATGTGGAAATAACATGATGCTAGTGTGAGGGCATGTGGAAAATAGAAGTGGATCCATCCCAACCCACATGAGCTAGATTTAAATGCCAAAGGAAAAGTGTAAAAGCTCATGGATAATTAGGATGGTGGAATTATAAGGTGGTGACAAGGAAAAGGTGGTGGAGTTGAATAAAGATATGCCCCCAACTCAACTTGGGCATCAAGAATTTATCAAGAACCAAATACAATATATCAAGAGCGAAATACAATTAATAATGCATATGAGATAAGAACCAAATGAAAAGGGTTTTATATGATGCTCAAATGCAAGGTGGCATGATGACATGAGCATGATATAATTATGATGCAACAATTATATGTAGGAAGTAGTAATTATATTACTAGACCATGTAGCATTACATATGTTAGACAGATGGGATGCTACAACTCTCCCCCACTAAACAGGAATCTCGCCTCGAGATTCTAGGAAGAAGAAGAAGACACGAAGAGGGTAGGATACTTGGCACAGAGCTCGTCCTCGCGTTCCCAAGTGGCTTCATCAACGGAATGGTGCGACCACTGCACCTTGCAGAACTTGATGGACTTGTTGCGAGTCCTTCTTTCCGCGACTTCTAGAATTTTTATGGGGTGTTCTTGATAAGACAGGTCTTCTTGGAGATTGAAAAGCTCATGGCCCACGGTCCTGCCGGGATCCTTGAAGCACTTCTTGAGTTGAGACATATGGAAAACATCATGGACCTTGAGTTTTTAGGGAGCTCAAGAGCATAAGCGACTTCTCCTCTTCTTCCACGAACTTTGAAAGGACCGATGTATCTAGGAGCCAGCTTTCCTTTGATACCAAACCGGTGTGCCCCTCATGGGAGTGACACGAAGGTAAACGAGATCACCAGGGACATACTCCATGTCCGTGTGCTTTCTGTCATAGTTGCTCTTCTGGCGACTTTGAGCAACCTTCAAGTTTTCAAGAATGATGTGAACCTTCTCCTCCGCTTGAGTTACAATGTCGGGGCCAAACCATGTTCTTTCACCTGCGCCCGACCAACCAATCGGAGTTCTGCATTTGCGACCATAGAGAACCTCAAATGGTGCCATCTTTAGACTTTTCTGGAAGCTGTTGTTGTAAGAGAATTCAGCATAAGGAAGACATTCTTCCCACTTCATGCCGAAAGAGATAACGCAAAGACGGAGCATATCTTCCAGAATTTGATTGATCCTTTCAACTTGTCCTTGCGACTAAGGGTGGTAAGCTATGCTGAAGTTCAATTTTGTTCCGAAAGCATTTTGGAAACTGCCCCAGAACTTGGAAGTGAAGATGCTTCCACGATTTGAGCTAATCTCAAGAGGAACCCCATACAGAGAGACAATTCTGTTGATATAGAGCTCAGCCAACTGAATTGCAGAAATTGTTTCCTTGACGGGAAAGAAGTGAGCCACTTTAGAAAGCCTGTCGATGACAACAAAGATTGCATTGTTGCCCTTCTGCGACCTTGGAAAACCAGTTATGAAGTCCATCTCTACTTTCTCCCATTTCCATTCCGGAGGCTTCAATGGCGGTAGAAGACCGGAAGGTTTCTGATGAACGGCTTTAACTCTGCGGCAGACATCACACTCCGAGACATACTTGGCACAATATTGTTTCAACCCAGGCCACCAATATTGTGTTTTCAAGTCCATGTACATCTTAGTGCTACCAGGGTGGATAGAAAGAACAGAATCATGCGCTTCCTTAAGAACTTGCTCTCTTAAACCCGGGTAGTTCAGAACAAACATCCGGTGTTCAAATAAAAGAGCGCCTTGGTCATCGACATGGAAGGACTCATACTTCAGAAGCTGAATGTTGGAGATGATGTTTTTAGTGTAAGGATCACCAAGTTGAATGGAGCGAAATTTTTCTTCCAAGAGAGGGGTTGCCAGAAGGTTCAGAAGATACCCTTGATCCACAATTTCAAGGTTAAGCTTGCGGAATTCCTCACACAAGAGAGGTTGTTGTTCTTCCACCATGAGGTTGTTGACATAAGCTCTTCGGCTGAGAGCATCGTCCATGACATTAGCTTTGCCCGGAGTGTAGTTGATTGTGAGATCGAAATCATTAATTGCTTCAATCCACCTTCTCCGACGAAGGTTGAGGTCAGGTTGTGTGAAGATATACTTCAGACTCTTGTGATCAGAAAATATCTCACAACGGTTGCCAAGCAAGTAGTGCCTCCATACTTTCAAAGCAAAGACAACTGCTGCGAGTTCGAGGTCATCTTTAGGATAGTTGATCTCATGCGTCTTAACCTGTCGAGAGGCATAAGCAACAACTTGTTTTTCTTGCATAAGTACCGCACCCAATCCTTGCAATGAGGCGTCACAAAATATCTGGAAAGGCTTTGATGTATCTGGAGGAATCAAGACCGGTGTGGAAGTGAGCTTCTCTTTGAGTGTTTCAAAGCTTGCTTGACATGCAGGAGACCAAAGGTATTTCTTGCCTTTCTTGAGGAGATCGATAAGAGGCTTCGCAATCTTCGAGAAGTTCTGAACGAAGCGACGACAGTAACTAGCCAAACCAAGAAAACTCCAGACTTCTTTGACATTTTTGGGTGGAAGCCAGTCAACAATTGTCTTAACAGTTTCTGGGTTGACGGCAATGCCCTTGGCAGAGATGACGTGACCAAGGTAGGTGACTTGAGGCAGCCAGAACTCACACTTGGAGAACTTTGCATACAGGCGGTTCTCACGAAGCTTGTTTAGGACACACCGAAGGTGTTCTTCATGTTCTTCCTTTGACTTAGAATAGACTAGCATGTCATCCAGATAGACCACGCGAACTTATCAAGATACTCCATGAAGACCGAGTTCATAAGCCTCGAGAAGGTGGCAGGTGCGTTGGTGAGACCGAAAGACATGACCGTGTACTCGTACAGGCCATAGCGGGTGGTGAAATCTGTTTTGGGAACATCTTCCTTGCAGATCTTGATTTGATGATATCCACTTCTCAAATCCAGCTTAGAGAATACCACAGCTCCAGCTAGCTGATCGAAGAGATCATTAATCCGCGGAAGGGGATATTTATTCTTGATGGTTTTAGCATTGAGCGCCCGATAGTAAACACAAAGTCTATCAGTCTTGTCTCGCTTCTTCACAAAGATGGTTGGGCTACCCCAAGAAGAAGTACTGTGCTGAATGAAACCCAACTTCTCTTGTTCATCCAGCTAACATTTGAGTTCAGCCAACTCAGTAGGACCCATTTTATAAGGCCGCTTGGAGATAGGAGCGGTTCCAGGTTCAAGTTCAATCACAAACTCGACCTCTCGATCAGGAGGCATACCTGGCAACTCTTTAGGAAAAACATCAGGGAACTCACAGACCACCGAAACACTTTGAATAGCTTCCATAGCATCATCATTCAGAGCCGCCAAAGAGAAAAGCTGAATTGCAGGAGTCAGACTTGGAGAATAGACTATATGGCCTTCAGGAATTTTCAGACAAACCGAGCGTTCAGCACAACCAATCACAGCTGCATTTGCTATTAACCAATCCATGCCCAAGATAACATCAATGTCAGAATTGCCCAGAATAATTAAGGAAGCCGGGAACGAAGAACCACCAATCTCAATTTGATTGCCATGGCTGATTTTAGAAGATGCCATTGTTGCTCCAGGAGAAAGGACCATTAACCGCTTAGGGAGAGGATCCATAGATAACCCATTCTCATCAGCAAAACTTGTAGAGACAAAAGAATGTGATGCACCAGAATCAAACAAAACTTGTGCAAGAACTGAGTTAACATGAAGCATACCCATCACAACTCCAGATGCATGCTCAGTTTGAGCGACGTTGACACAGTTGGCACGAGCAACTGTAGACCCGGACTTGGTGTTGATGTTGAGAGCCCGACGTGGAGGTGCACGAACCATAGAAGAACTTGCCGCAGGTCTTGGAGGTCGTGGAGGAAGAGCTTTGTTGTTCATTGGACAATTCCAGTGTTGATGCCCAGTGTTTCCACAAGTGTAGCAAGCACCGGGTGGACGTGGAGCAGCGTAGCCAGGGACTCCGCCAGGCGCTCCAGGGTAGTTGTGGTTGTAGCCCCTAGGAGCCGCGGTGAAGGAGTTTGGTGGCCTTGCCGCATAGCTTGACGGTCTTGGTGGAGCCGGGAGCGACGGTGGGGTGTTAGGAACCCACACGCGGCGCTTAGAAGGAGTTGTCATAGCTGAAGAGCTTGCTGCGTCGCGGCTGTGTTTCTTTGACTCCTCAAACACTTGCCTACTTGCTTCTTCCTGTAGAGCTGTATGTTGGAGTTCTAGAAAAGACCCCGGCCTTGCATGAGTGATTGCATATTTGATGGATGCATTGAGTCCCTGCTTGAACCTCTTTTGCTTCTTCTTGTCATCAGAGATCTCATCGCCACCATACCGAGAAAGGTTTATGAAGTTTCTGATATAGGTATTGACATTGTCATTTCCCTGCTTGAGGTTGAGAAACACTTCCTTCATCCTTTCCATGACAATTTCTGACAGATATTGCTCTTTGAAAGCCCCAGTGAACTGTTCCCAAGTAGGCTGAAAACCAGAGTGGTCTGCCTTCAGGTAATTTTCCCACCACAGAGCTGCATCTCCCTTCAGAAGGTGCGTGGCACATTTTACCCATTCTTGCTCAGGAACATCCACAGTCATCAGCAACCTTGACATTTCACGTAGCCAATCATCAGCATCAAGTGGCTGATCAGACACATCAAATTGGCGTGGGTTGAACTTCAGAAAACTCTTGATGTCTCCTCGCTTGGGAGGTGGAGGTAGCGGAACAAACTCATTCCTCCTGACACTTTCTTCAAATCGCTGCTGGTTCTGCTGCATTGCTCCCAAGGCATTAGCAATACTTGCCAATGCAGCCCCCAGTTCAGGTGGTATGTCCTCCTCAGAACGGCGTGGTGGTTCCATCCTGTGATTGATATAAAACACAAGTCAGTACTATAATGGAGAATAATAATAATCCCAAAATAGTACCAAAATGGAATTAACCAAGATTAAAGGATACAATTCATTGAGATGATATTAAAATATCAACAAAGTTCAAGGCACCTAGAAGATATTAAGCATAACGCACAGGACTGAACAAGGAGTGTGGTACACAAGCTAACAAAGAAAACTTTTCCGCAAATTTCAGCATTAAAATACCACTATATGCGCAAAATCACTTAACGAATCAAGGTTAGTAACTCTACCAATTCAACATACAAGAGCGAATGATAAAAGTAGTGGTATGGTCACGACTCCATCCCGCACTCAAATCATTACTCCGCACATGAATAAGTAAAACACATATCCAAACACCTTCTTTTTAAGATGAACCTAAAGATTAGTAACTACGGAAATGAACACCCCAAACAAGATAACGTCGGATAACAAAGAGTAAGACAGATCGCATCGGTATACAACGAATCAGATAGATCGTGTTGGTTTACAAAGGCATGTCGGTATGGAATGTACCAACAGTTGATAACCAAAAGGCAGATAGTGATAACAAGTTGGATAGAACAGATAGACAAGGAATTCACACACACACACACACAACCTATGGTACTACGGAACCCCGAACACGTGAATCCTAGTTTGAATTTTAGAAGAGGATTGAAAACATTACACTTCCTTACCAGAAAAAGGGTGGGTGGGTGGGTAAGAAGAAAAATGGAAGCAGTCCTACTCTCACGTTTTGTTTTTCCCTAGTATACATAGCTACCAAAAATATTTGCTAGACTGACAACGACCATTTGGCTGAGACCATGAAGGGCGAGATGGCTCTGATACCAATTGTAACTACCTTGGTAAAACCCTACACTCTAAGTTCAAGTCTGGACGAAACGGAAGTGGTTAAAATAGTACTGCGGGGGCCCCGACGACCGCCCACGTGTAGACCCGTCGGCCGTCCTAACCACTTCCAAGACATCAGGACAAGAGCGAGCGGCGTAGGCAATAGGCGAAGAGATCAAATACATACACAAGTGAGTATGTATGCAAGCTACCATACAACAGTTCTCAGAGCCATTCCATCTAAAAGAAATAGAAATATTGCAACGCCATACGGCAAGATTCAAATATCCTAGATAGAGCTAATAGTTTAGGATAGCTCCTCATACATCAAACATCAGAGTATCAGGCGGAAGCGGAAAACAAGATCCGAGTACGGATAAGAAGCAAATCGGCATAAGATGCCACATAAATAAACACATCCCGCCCACAGATCTCACGGATCCTCATCCCCAGAATCTCTACACCGAGTGATCGTTGCCAACATCATCTGTCTCCTCCACCCAGTATCCATCTTGCGAGTACACCTGCTCATCTGAATCAAACAATTTATCGTGTGAGACCCTAGGGGTACTCAGCAAGTCTTTATGCCTCTAAAGGGGACATATACCTGGGGTGACGCAATTGCAGCAAAAGATAAATAACTAACAAGTCTATAGATACTCGCTAACCATCCGCCTAACCAATGATAGATGGATGTCCTCGAATTAGTAACAACAGTTATAATAGTATAATTAACGGATCCATCCTCCTTCTCGCTTACCAACGAGAAAGCGGACGAACAGCCCATCCGTTGGCAGTTTTATTAACCATTCCATGAATATTACACTATTTACTAGTCAGGTATTTAGTCAGATTAAAAGCGATACTTTAGTTATACTTGTCTATGATCGAGAAACTGTGCTCCAAGTCGTCCATAACCGCGGGCACGGCTTTCAGAAAGATTTACCCTGCAGGGGTGCACAAATAGCAACACACACTCGATCAACCTCGGAAAAACCAACTCAAAACCCAACGAGGCATTCACGACAAAGAGATCACAGGATTCATAAAATATTTCAGGGGGCCACCCCATTAAGCTACCCGCAACGAAGTTGGCCGACTCCGAGACGGACCCAAGGTTTGCGCCAATGGCTGTAAACGACTGGGAACCCGAAAATGTGACTGGGCTTGTCGATACCGCGAAAACACTCTGCAATCCAAAACAGTACAGGTGCTCCACGCACAATCTTAATAAGCAATAACATGGCATAAGTACAGGATAGTAAATAAAACCCCAAACTAGTTTGTGGCCCCAAGAAATAGAAATGAATCAAGCTCTAGCTCGGGGGTGTCCATAAGGCCTCCTGGATGTGGATAGTGCGAATAGTCAAGGAACAGGAATCAAGTACTCGGGGTCCTACGGGACACAAGTGAGCATGAAAACCAAATAGCAGATATTGCTCACCGGTGCCTCTTTCATTAGTTATCCCATTACTACTCAGGTTAAGTTGTTTAGGTACCTCATTATCTAGCAGACACACACATACCCTACACATGCTGTTCTACGACTCGCATGGCTCAAACAACTCCTGTAGTAATGGCTCATGGATGGAGGAACAAGCTTCGGTGGGGTTTAAAAGTAAAGGCTATGCAGTACTTGGGATTCAATTTAATGCAATCGCGACTCAATGATGCAAGAATAAGATAGAGGCAATCGGTACTATATGTATGCAAGCATGTGGTAGTGCTTTCCTAGCAGCTCAGTTGAAGCGAGAGACGGATCTGGGTAGTACTCCTGGGATTCCTGATATTTCTCCTGCTCGGCGTCTATTCGAAGAAGAACCAAACAAACAAGAGCCAACATAAATAAAGTGCACAAGCATACGAATTAAAATGCGACAAGCAAACAAGCATGTCATGATGAATGATGCACAATTTACATGGCAATAATGTAGCATGGCATGGTGAGGTGTGGGGTACAAAATTAAAGCATTTGATTATTTATTTGGTCAAGTTTTATTGCCATAACCAGTTCTGATTTTTAATAATGACATGATGCATGGTTCAATTCAGAACAAGGAATGCATAGATAGAACGGGCTCGTCGCGCTGATCGATTTAGACATATTATTTGTCGAATTTGGAGTTATAAAACTAAAGTTATTAGTTAATTAAGAAAAGGGCATTTTATTGTAATTTTAATTATCTCGAAAAATTTAAAATGCTCAAATAATATTTTGAATTGTAGATTTGAAATCCTCACATTTTTCTGATTCAAAAACATATATTATCTGTATTATTTGGATTTATAAATTAAAAGTTATTAAAAACAGAATTAAATTCATATTCAAACATTTCTGATATCATTTTATTTAAACAGATAACGGCCAGACTTTTTACACCTAGAGATAGTTAGCCCCAGACGCTGACGGATGGGACCAAATGCTCCGCAGGCCCACGTGACAGAGGCGGGTCGGGCGCGTGCCACACGGCAAAACAGGGACCGCGGGTTGAGGCCCAAACTTTGCGGGTGCCTTTTTGTAAAACGCTATAGCGGCTGACAGGTGGGGTTCGGGTGGAGCGCGGGTTGAATGAATCAAAAACCCGGATGCCTTTTTGTTAAAAGGCCACAGAGGCTTCCTGGTGGGACCTGGGGTACCGCGGGTTAAGGCAAAAAAGGTGTGGGTGGGTATTTGCAAAGTGTGCAGCGGCTACTGTTTTTCTTCCCCTGCGTTCTGACGAAACTAGCGGATGGAAACGCGCGGCGCGGTGGGGGCTCAAACCCGTGACGCGGTGCGCGCGCGCAGGCGGCGGTGACCACTGGAGCTGGCTGGGGTTGATGCAGGGTAAGCGCGGCGCGGCTAGCTATGGATTCTGTGGCGCGACGACGAGCAGAAGCTAGCGCACGCCGGCGCACATAGCGTGTTCGGCACGTGGTCCGGCGAGCACAAACGACCAAGTAGAAAGGGGAGGTGTCAGGGAGGGTGCGTGGCTCACCGCGAGGTTGCTGGTGGGGGTCAGATCGGGCCGGGGAGCAGCAGGTTGACGGCGAGGCAAAGGCCGGCGGATCTAGGGTTTTTGGTCGGTGTCGTGGACGTGCGGTAGGTCCTGAGCCTCCTCCTCCTTGCTGTTGTGCACGGGGCGTCGCAGAGGATCGCGACGGTCTTCCCCGACACCAACACAACCGCGCCCGCCGCCTGATCCAGAGGATGGTGGAGGATGCCGAGGTGGTGGCCGGAGTTGGAGAAGAGCAGTGGCAGGGGGAGAAGGGAGGAAGCAGAGGCGAGGCCCTGGGGATCTGGGGCTGCAAACAGGCGGGAGAGAGAGGGAGTAGGTAGATAAGCAGAGAGGGAGAGGGGAATGCCGTGGCGAGGCTCGGGGTGGAAAAGGTGGCTTCTGCCACTTTTTCTTCTCCTTCTCCTCACGTGCTCGACGTGGAAGGGCAAGGCAGAGGGACTGCAGCTGGGGCCGGCCAAGGGAAGGAAGGGCTGGCTCGGGCGTGGGGCCTGGCTGGCAGAGAGAAAGAGAGAGAGGGTCGGGTTTAGCTAGGGTTGGAGGGTAGCTTGGCTCGGTCTAGGGTGGTTAGGGTTAGAGAGGGTAGTTAGGGCCAGGCTAGGGTGGTGCCTCGGCGTGGAGGGTAGATCATGGGGTGCTGGTGTGGTGAAGGTTAGGGTAAGGGTGGAGTTAGGGTTTTAACTAGATCATGCAAGGGGTGGGTTTAGGGTTTGGTGGTGATCCACCAAGATCAAGCAAAAGTGGAAGAAGATGGTGAGGTGAGGGTTTTTGGTTGAGCACAAGGTGATGGTGAAGAAAAACACAAGAGAGAGATGGGGTTTATGGAAATGATCTCACATGATCATGCATGGATGGGGTGATGGATAAAGAGAGGGGTTAGGTTTGATGCACATGGCAAGGAAACAAAGTTCAAGATGAGGAGGTTTGAGAGAAAAGAGAGCTCAAAAGAGAAGATCCACTCAAAAATCAAAGTTAAAACCAAAAGAATGGAATGGTGAGGCTTGTTGCATGGCCCATGCATGGGCATTAAATGCCATGTCTAATCTTGTGAAAACAAAATAATAATCATGGCATTTATACACATGTATTCCAAAATATGGAGTAGGGTCAAGCTAAAGGAAAATAGAAGGAGGTTCCATGGGGAGTAGATGGACATGATCATATTTGAATATAATTTGGACTTGCTAGTGTGTATGTTCCACTAGATGTTTAATAGTCTAAAAAATATTCCAACATGAGCATACATTCATAATAATCCATATGGAAACTAGAAAAAGGGGTTCCACTCACAAAGCATGCAAAGGTGGCTCCACATATTAATAATGTGGAAACAACATGATGCTAGTGTGAGGGCATGTGGAAAATAGAAGTGGATCCATCCCAACCCACATGAGCTAGATTTAAATGCCAAAGGAGAAGTGTAAAAGCTCATGGATAATTAGGATGGTGGAATTATAAGGTGGTGACAAGGAAAAGGTGGTGGAGTTGAATAAAGATATGCCCCCAACTCAACTTGGGCATCAAGAATTTATCAAGAACCAAATACAATATATCAAGAGCCAAATACAATTAATAATGCATATGAGATAAGAACCAAATGAAAAGGGTTTTTATATGATGCTCAAATGCAAGGTGGCATGATGACATGAGCATGATATAATTATGATGCAACAATTATATGTAGGAAGTAGCAATTATATTACTAGACCATGTAGCATTACATATGTTACATATGGGATGCTACAATGGCACACTTTATTTTTTTGCATTTAATAAACTTGAACCATTGGGTCCTTCTTTATTGCGTATATGCTTGCGCTTTATAAGTTGAAATTAGCAGAACCATGTTTCATGGGGAACGCTTTCAACATTACACTTGTACTTTGTACCCCGTTGATATGATGTTCTTTTTCTTATGGATCCCGACTGTGTGAAATAAAAGTGGAACTTGTAAGATCATGGAGATTGTATGTGTGTTAGAGAAACACCTGGGCCGCTAGCCTAAACCATGCCTAATCATGGTGGAAACTTGCAGCATCACCATAATGAGCACTCTATGAAGCATCCTCAATAAAAACCTATGCACATAGCAAATAAAAAGATCGCTGAGATGCTCATTGTCTCTTGCCTTGTCATTTTGATTATGGGAAAGCTCTCGTATCATGTGCAAGGGGTACCCCGTTGGCGGTTCTTAATGATACACATGTACTTACAATGACAAGAGCTTACTCGTGACTAAAGTTGAGTAGCATGAGGTTCAGTCTTCATAAGTAAGGGGCATGAGATTTCGGTTTATAACTTGTCAAGCATATCCTCTTAGTTGTGTCACTTTAACTTTAATCACCTTCAATATGCTTATGATAGGGGCAATGAGAGCTAAAAGCTATAAGTACCATAATTTTTGGAAGCTCTTTATGAGACTTGAATCCCTACTTCCTTTTATAAAGGCCTTTCTTCCACCATATATTGAGTCTCCACCTTCTACCTTTATGCACCTACTTTGAGAGCATAGTGGCCATTCTTAGTTCTATGCGCATTGTCCCAAGACTAGTTGATTGATGCATAACTTGATATTGCTTGCTTTAAACTATTTGTATCTAGTCACTCTTATGAACTTTGAAGGTGTCCTATGCATTTATATTTGCTACTCTATTGAGGGACAAGCTGAATACTATTATGCTATGTTTTCTTTATGTGAAACAAACAAATGTCTTGCAAAGCATTGTTATTCATGAATCTTTTGTTTGTGCCTTTTCATGTTGCATCATAGTTTCTTTGTCTTATTGCTAGAACTTTGTCTTTCATGTTATGATTGAAGTACTATGATCCTAGCTTTGAATGTTTTACAAATACTTTGATCAAGTCTTTGATGGTGCAAGTCACCTCAAAAATTATTATTTCTTTTTATCACTTACCTACTCGAGGACGATCAGGATTTAAGCTTGGGGATGTTGATACATTGCAAATGTATCTATAATTTTTGATGTTCCATGCTTGGTTTTATCCACTTTCTTGTGTTTTGTCCACACTTTGGAGTACTTTTCATATGATTTCTTGGACTAACCTATTAACAAGAGCCACAGTGCCAGCTGCCTGGTTTCTGTTGTTTTTGGTTCCAGGAAAGTCAGAAAATGAATATTCTTGGAATTGGACGGGACAAAAGCCAAAGTGCCTATTTTTCCGGAAGTCATCATATGCCAGAATACGAGACGGAGAGGGGCCAGAGGCCGGCTACACCACCTGGCCGCGCGTCCAGGCTTGGCCCGCACCAGGGGGTGGTGTAGTGTCCCCTGGCACCCCCTCGGCCTCCCCTTCCGCCTATAAGATGCCCTCGGGACGAAAACCCTAAGGGCCCGATCAAAAATCCACGAAAGAGTCTGTAGCCGCCGTCATCTCCATCCCTAGATCAGGACGGATCTGAAGCTCTTCCCGACACCCTGCCGGAGAGGGGAATTCACCCTGGAGGCCTTCTTCATCACCATGCAAGCCTCCGGTGTGATGCGTGAGTAGTTCATCCTTGGACTACGGATCCATGTAGTAGCTAGATGGCTGGTTCTCCTCCTTTGTGCTTTCATGTCTAGATCTTGTGAGCTCTGTTCATGATCAAGATCATCTATTTGTAATTATACATGTTGTGTTTGCGGGGATCCGATGGATATTGAGATGCTATTTCAGATTGATTATTGATTCTATCATGTCTTTGTTATTTGTGATCTTGCATGCTTTCCGTTGTTAATAGCTATCTTGGCCAAGTAGATGCTAGCAACTCTAAGAGTTAGTATTTATGCTCGATAGTGGGTTCATGCCTCTGGTAAACTAGGGAAGTGACAGAAATCTCTAAGGTACTAGATGTGCTGTTGCTACTAGGGAGAAAACAACAATCCTTTGTTCATAGAACAATCGTATTGTTTACTTTACACGCAGTTCGTAAAGCAATAATCTGTTGCTTGCAACTTAATACTGGAGGGGGTTCGGATGATAACCTGAAGGTGGATTATTAGTCATAGATGCAGTTGGATTGCGGTCTATGTATAATGTTGTAATGCCCAATCAAGACTCAAAGGAGTCAAGATGATTAGTATATGCATGTATTGCTTTCTCGATATTTGTCAATTGCCCCGCTGTAATTTGTTCACCCAGCATGATATCTATCTTAAGGAGAGCCACCTCTAGTGAACTATGGATCCCGGTCCTTTTCTTTTACATACAATCTATAAACTGTTTACTGCTTTGTGTTTACTTTCTGTAAACTTTTACTTCTTTCCATTCGATACGTTTAATCCTTTGTTTTCCGCAAAACACGGTGAGATTGACAACCTCATCGCAAGTTGGGGACAAAGTTATGTGGTTGTGTTGTGCAGGTCTCCATGTTGCTACTAGCACCGGTAGTGCGCCCTGCCAAGGCTCAGCTATCAACACCTTTGGGGTGTTTCCTTGCTCCTACTAGTTCGATTAAACCTTGGTTTCATAACAGAGGGAAACTTGCTGCTGTGCTCATCATACCTTCCTCTTGGGGTTCCCAACGAGCTCTACATCAACATCGTTGTCAGGGGGATGATCCCCAGGTACCCCAACCGAATAAGAAACAAGATAGTCAGATCGCGTCCGGCTGACCAGATGCAGCCGGACAGGGCAAGACAGGCCGGCTATCCCCCGGTAGCCGGATCAGCAGGAGGCAGCCAGATACGGCGACGTAGCCGGACTCAATCAATGGGACAGGGCGACGTGTGTATCAGTGCACGGTATGCCCTGTACGGTGACAAGACTGGCAACTACCCGGCCATACCGAAGACTTTGCGTGGGTGACGTGAGAACAGTGGCCGGTGCTGACGACAGGCTCGCACGGCATCCACTGTGCCTACGACAGCCATACCGCTCGTACTCTGACAGGACAAGCCATACTGGACACTGTAGATGACTAGTCGGCTGGGACCCGCCTGTGGGGCCCGCCAGTCGGACTGGTGTAGCATCCCAATTGTCTAACAATTGTAATGCTACGTGGTCTAGTAAGATAATGGCTACTTCCTATATATAATTATTGCATCATAATTATATCATGCTCATGTCATCATGCCACCTTGCATTTGAGCATCATATAAAACCCTCTTTCTTTGGTTCTTCTCTCATATGCATTATTAATTGTATTTGCCTCTTGATATTGTATTTGGTTATTGATATATTGTTTAATGCCCAAGTTGAGTTGGGGGCATATCTTTTATTCAAATCCATCACCTTTCTTTCCACCACCTTATAATTGCACCATCTCATTATCCATGAGCTTGTATTTCTTTTTCTTTTGATTTTATTCTAGCTCATGTGGGTGGGGTGGATCTAATCCTAACTTCCTTTTTGCTTGGCCTTTATTTCCACTTCTTGGGAATGCATAATAATAATGCCATATTATTATTATTATTATTATTATTGTTTTCACAAAATAAAACATGGCATTAAATATTTTGCATGGGCCATGCAACCACCATCACCACCTTTAACCCATTTGTTTTTCCTTTGTTTTTAGTGGTTCTTTCTTTGGGGATCATCTACATCATCTCTCCATCATTTCCATGATCTCATCAACATCATTTTCTTTCCTTCATGCATGATTCCAATAAGGCCTTTATCCCATAAACCTTTGTCTTCCTCTTTTACTTGGAATCTCCTTCACCTTAGCTTATGCTAAATCAAGCCCTCACTTTTTCTCTTGGTATGATCTCATAAACAAGTTTTTAAAACCTAAACCCCTAATCAAAACTAACCTAGATTTCTCTCGCTATTTTCCTCTAATTCTAGTTGTACCTTAAACCCTAACCTCTACCACACCTCTCTCATCTCTCCTCTCTCTACCATGTTGGACCCACCTAGTCACCCTCTCTCCCTGGTCTCACACCTCAGCTAACCCCTACCCCTCTCTCTCGAACCCTAACCAAACCCTAACCCGAGACCACCCTAGCTAACCCGAGCCCTCTCTGCTCTCTCTCTCTCTCGCTACCAGCCGGCTCCACCAACCCCACCGGCACCCCTGGCCCACCTGGCAGCCCCACCTTGCGCCTGCCCTGGCTGCCCGCGGCCAGCACGTGAGCGAGGAGGAGCAAAGGTGGCCGAGACCACCTTTATCTCTGCCTCGTGCCCACACACTACCCTATCCTTCTCCCTCGCTATTAGCCACCACCCCATGTCTCCCCCCCAGATCCATCCCAGGCACCTGCCTTTCCCCTCTTTCTTCTTCTCCATCGCCAATGCCTCTCGCCGGTCACCGCCAGTACCCCCGGCGTCTCGTCGTTCCTGCCGGCGTGCGCGACGTGGAAGTGGTCGAGGAGATCGAGGAGCCTCCCCTGCATCGCCCTATACGCGCCGACGAGGAGGAGAAGCACCAGGATCGCCAGGACCAGCGCCGCCCCGACGAAACCCTAGAACTCCGGCCGCCAGCCTCGTCGTCGACCTACCATGCCCCCTTCCGATCTGGCCACGTCAACCTTTCCGCGGTGAGGCCCTCTTCCTCCTGGACACCCCCATCTGCGTCGCCGTCGTCTGACCTCGCCAGACCAAAGACCCAACACTCTCTGTGCGCGGCGGTCTCTGTGTCCGCTCGTCACTGCGCCTCGCTGACGGCATACCTAGCCCCCGTCCACCCTGCTGTCACCACCCTAGCACCCGCCGCACTGGTTCCACCCCTTAGCGCGCACGCCCAAGTCCCTAGTTTGATTCCCCGTCTCGCCGCGCCGCGCGCCGCGCGCGTCAAGCAGTTCCATCAGAGACGAGAGGAGAAGATCCACGGTTCCCTTTTCGTTTTGCAAATAGCCCCCTCTGTTAACTCTCGCCTCAACCCGCGGTACACCGAGCCCCACCTGTCAGCCACTCTGGCAATCTTGCAGTTAAGCCCCCCAGCTCTTAGCCCCTCAACCCACGCTCCAGCTCGCTTCCCACCTGTTAGTCTCCGCGAGACCCGCCGTTGGCACATGGGCCCTAGGCCGCTGGCCCCGCCTGTCATTCGCTGCAGCTAGGCTAACCCGCGGTGTAAAAGGTTTTTCCCTGAGCGCGTGGCCTAGTCCGTTTGGTCCCACTCTTCAGCGACTTGGGCTAGCTCGAGCTGAGTAGTAAAAAGGTTTTCCGTTTGACTGTTTAAATAAAACAAATTCAGTAAATGTTTAAATTCAAATTCAAACCAGATTTTAAATAACTTTTAAAATACAAATCCAAACAATACATATAATATATGTTTTTGAATCAAAAAAATGTAAGGAATTCAAATATGCCATTCAAAATATAGTTTGAACACTTTAAAATTTCGAGATGATTAAAATTACAATAAAATGCCCTTTTCTTAATAAATTAATAACTTTAATTCTATAACTCCAAATTGGGCAAATAATATGTCTAAATCGATCAGTGCGACGAGCCCGTTCTATCTATGCATTCGTTGTTCTGAACTGAAGCATGCATCATGCCATTATGAAACAACTGAACTGTTTATGACAACAAAATTGGACCAAATAAATAATAAAATGCTTTATTCTTGTATTCCACACCTCACCATGCCATGCTACTTTAATGCCATGTAAATTGTGCATCATTCATCATGGCATGCTTGTTTGCTTGTCGCATTTTAACTCATATGCTTGTGCACTTTATTTATGTTGGCCCTTGTTTGTTTGGTTCTTCTTTGAATAGACGCCCAGCAGGAGAATTACCAGGAATCACAGGAGTACTACCCAAATCCATCTCTCGCTTCAACTGAGCTGCCAGGAAAGCACTACCACATGCTTGCATACATATAGTACCTATTGCCTCTATCTTATTCTTGCATCATTGAGTCGCAATTGCATTAAATTGAATCCCAAGTACTGCATAGCCTTTACTTTTAAACCCCACCGAAGCTTGTTCCTCCATCCCATGAGCCATTACTACAGGAGTTGTTTGAGCCATGCGAGTCATAGAAAAGCATGTGTAGGGTATGTGAGTGTCTGATGAATAATGAGGTACCTAAACAACACAACCCGAGTAGTAATGGGATAACTATTGAAAGAGGCACCGGTGAGCAATATCTGCTATTTGGTTTTTCATGCTCACTTGTGTCCCGTAGGACCCCGAGTACTTGATTCATGTTCCTTGACTATTCGCACTATCCACATCCAGGAGGCCTTATGGACCCCCCTGAGCTAGAGCTTGATTCCTTCTTATTTCTTGGGGCCACAAAGTAGTTTGGGGCTTTATTACTATTCGGTACTTATGCCATGTTACTGTTTTATTAAGATTGTGCGAGGAGCACCTGTACTGTTTAAGAATTGCGGAGTGTTTTCGCGGTATCGACAAGCCCAGTCACATTTTCGGGTTCCTAGTCGTTTACAGCCATTGGCGCAAACCTTGGGTCCGTCTCGGAGCCGGCCAACTTCGTTGCGGGTAGCTTAATGGGGTGGCCCCCTGAAATATTTCTGAATCCTGTGATTGCTTTGTCGTGAATGCCTCGTTGGGTTTTGAGTTGGTTTTTCCGAGGTTGATCGAGTGTGTGTTGCTATTCGTGCACCCCTGCAGGGTAAATCTTTCTGAAAGCCGTGTCCGCGGTTATGGACGACTTGGAGCACAGTTTCTCGATCATAGACAAGTATAACTAAAGTACCGCTTTTAATTTGACTAAGTACTTGACTAGTAAATAGTGCAATACTCATGGAATGGTTAATAAAACTGCCAACGGATGATGGGGGTTGTTCGTCCGCTTCCTCATTGGTAAGCGAGGAGGAGGATGGATCTGTTAATTATACTGTTATAACTGTTGTTCTTAATTCACGGACATCCGTCTATCATTGGTTAGGCGGATGGTTAGCGAGTATCTATAGAATTGTTAGATATTATCTTTTGCTGCAATTGCGTCACCCCAGGTTGTGTCCCCTTTAGTGGCATAAAGACTTGCTGAGTACCCCTAGGGTCTCACACGATAAATTGTTTGATTCAGATGAACAGCTTTACTCGCAAGATGGATACTGGGTGGAGGAGACAGATGATGTTGGCAACGATCACTCGGTGTAGAGATTCCGGGAACGGGGATCTGTGAGATCTGTGGGCGGGATGTGTTTATTTATGTGGCATCTTATGCCGATTTGCTTCTTATCCGTACTCGGATCTTGCTCCGCTTCCGCCTGATACTCTGATGTTTGTTGTATGAGGAGCTATCCTAAATTATTATCTCTATCTAGGATATTTGAATCTTGCCGTATGGCGTTGCAATATTTCTATTTCTTTTAGATGGAATGGCTCTGAGGACTGTTGTATGTGGCTTGCATACATACTCATTTGTGTATGTAGTTGATCCCTTCGCCTGCCGATTACGCCGCTCGTTCTTGTCCCGATGTTCTGAAAGTGGTTAGGACGGCCGAAAGGTCTACCGTGAGTGGCCCTGGGCCCCACCGTACTATTTTAACCACTTTCGTTCATCCAGGCATGTTACTAAGAGTGTAATTCACCGAGGTAGTTACAATTGGTATCAGAGCCACCCCGCCCTTCAGGGTCTCAGCCAAAATGGTCGTTGTTAGTCTAGCAAATATTTTTGGTAGTTATGTAAACTAGGGAAAAACAAAACGTGAGAGTAGGACTACTTCCATTTTTCTTCTTACCCACTCACCCACCCTTTTTTGGTTAGGAAGTGTAACATTTGCAATCCTCTTCTAAAAATTCAAACTAGGATTCACGTGTTCTAGGTTCCGTAGTACCATAGGTTGTGTTTGTGTGTGTGTGTGTGAATTCCTTGTCTATCTATTGCATCCAAATGTTATCACTATCTGCCTTTTGGTTATCAACTGTTGGTACATTCCATACCGACAGACCTTTGTAAACCGACGCGATCTATTCTGATTCGTTGTATACCGATGTGATCTATCTTACTCTTTGTTATCCGACGTTATCTTGTTGGGGTGTTCTTTTTCGTAGTTACCAATCTTTAGGTTCATCTTAAGAAGAAGGTGTTGGGATATGTGTTTTACTGATTCATGTGTGGAGTAATGATTTGAGTGCGGGATGGAGTCGCGACCATACCACTACTTTTATCATTCGCTCTTGTATTTTGAACTAGTAGAGTTACTAATCTTGATTCGTTAAGTGGTTTTGCGCATATAGTGGTATTTTAATGCCGAAATTTGCGGAATTTTTTTTCTTTGTTATTTTGTATACCACACTCCTTGTTTAGTCGTGTGCGTTATGCTTAATATCGTCTAGTTGCCTTGAACTTTGTTGATATTTTAATATCATCTCAGTGAATTGCATCCTTTAATCTTGGTTAATTCCATTTTGGTACTATTTTGGATTATTATCATTCTCCATTATAGTACTGACTTGTGTTTTATATCAATAATAGGATGGCACCACCACGCCGTTCTGAGGAGGACATACCACCTGAACTTGGGGCTGCTTTGGCAAGTATTGCAAATGCTTTGGGCACTATGCAGCAGAACCAGCAGCGCTTCGAGGAAAGCGTGAGGAGGAATGAGTTTGTTCCGCTACCTCCACCTCCCAAGCGAGGAGACATCAAGAGTTTTCTCAAGTTCAACCCACGTCAATCTGAGGTGTCTGATCAGCCACTTGATGCGGATGATTGGCTGCATGAAGTGTCAAGGTTGCTGATGACTGCGGATGTTCCCGAGCAAGAATGGGTCAAATGTGCCACTCACCTTCTGAAGGGAGATGCAGCTCTGTGGTGCGAAAATTTCCTCAAGGCAGATCTTTCTGGTTTTCAGCATACTTGGGAGCAATTCACTGCGGCGTTCAAAGAGCAATATCTGTCAGAAATTGTCATGGAAAGGATGAAGGAAGTGTTTCTCAACCTCAAGCAGGGCGCTGACAATGTCAATACCTATATCAGAAACTTCATGAACCTTTCTCGGTATGGTGGCGATGAGATCTCTGATGACAAGAAGAAGTAAAAGAGGTTCCGAAAAGGCCTCAATGCTTCCATCAAATATGCAATCACTCATGCAAGGCCGGCGTCTTTTCTGGAACTCCAACACATAGCTCTGCAGGAAGAAGCAAGTAGGCAAGTGTTCGAGGAGTCAAAGAAACACAGTCGTGATACAGCAAGCTCTTCTGCTATAACAGCTCCTTCTAAGCGTCGTGTCTGGGTTCCTAACACCCCACCGTCGCTCCCTGCTCCACCAAGACCGTCAAGATTTGCAGCAAGGCCACCAAACTCCTTCACTGCGGCTCCCAGGGGCTACAACCACAACTACCCTAGAGTGCCTGGCGGAGTCCCTGGCTACGTTGCTCCACGTCCACCTGGTGCTTGTTATACTTGTGGAAACACTGAGCATCAGCACTGGAATTGTCCAATGAACAACAAAGCTCTTCCACCACCACCTCCAAGACCTGCGGAAAGTGCTCCTATGATTCGTGCACCTCCACCTCGGGCTCTCAACATCAACACCAAGCCTGGGTCTACGGTTGCTTGTGCCAACTGCGTCAACGTCGCTCAAGCTGAGCATGCATCTGGAGTTGTGATGGGTATGCTTCCTGTTAACTCAGTTCCTGCACGAGTGTTGTTTGATTCTGGCGCATCGCATTCTTTTGTCTCTACGACTTTTGCTGATAGGAATGGGTTATCTATGGATCCTCTCCCCAAGCGTTTAATGGTCCTTTCTCCTAGAGCAACAATGGCATCTTCTAAAATCAGCCATAACAATCAAATTGAGATTGGTGGTTCTTCGTTTACGGCTTCCTTAATTATTCTGGGCAATTCTGATATTGATGTTATCTTGGGCATGGATTGGTTAACAGCAAATGCAGCTGTGATTGATTGTCCTGAACGTTCGGTTTCTCTGAAAATTCCTGAAGGCCATATAGTCTATTCTGCAAGTCTGACTCCTGCAATTCAACTTTACTCTTTGGCGGCTCTGAATGATGATGCTATGGAAGGTATTCAGAGTGTTCCTGTAGTCTGCGAGTTCCCAGATGTCTTTCCTGAAGAGTTGCCAGGTATGCCTCCGGATCGAGAGGTTGAGTTTGTCATTGAACTTGAACCTGGTACCGCTCCTATCTCCAAGCGGCCTTATAAAATGGGTCCTACTGAGTTGGCTGAACTCAAACGTCAGTTGGATGAACAAGAGAAGTTGGGTTTCATTCAGCACAGTACGTCTTCTTGGGGTAGCCCAACCATCTTTGTGAAGAAGCGAGACAAGACTGCTAGACTTTGTGTTGACTATCGGGCACTCAATGCTAAAACAATCAAGAATAAATATCCCCTTCCGCGGATTAATGATCTCTTCGATCAGCTAGCTGGAGCTGTAGTATTCTCTAAGCTTGATTTGAGAAGTGGGTATCATCAAATCAAGATTCGCAAGGAAGATGTTCCAGAAACAGCTTTCACCACCGCTATGGCCTGTATGAGTACACGGTCATGTCTTTCGGTCTCACCAACGCACCTGCCACCTTCTCGAGGCTTATGAACTCGGTTTTCATGGAGTATCTTGATAAGTTCGTTGTGGTCTATCTGGATGACATTCTAGTCTATTCTAAGTCAAAGGAAGAACATGAAGAATACCTTCGGTGTGTCCTAAACAAACTTCGTGAGAACCACATGTATGCAAAGTTCTCCAAGTGTGAGTTTTGGCTGCCTCAAGTCACCTACCTTGGTCACGTCATCTCTGCCAAGGGCATTGCCGTTAACCCAGAAACTATTAAGACAATTATGGACTGGCTTCCACCCATAAATGTCAAAGAAGTTCGGAGTTTCCTTGGTCTGGCCAGCTACTGTCGTCGCTTCGTGCAAAATTTCTCGAAGATTGCGAAGCCTCTTACCGATCTCCTCAAGAAAGGCAAGAAATACCTTTGGACTCCTGCATGTCAAGCAAGCTTTGAAACACTCAAAGAGAAGCTCACTTCCACACCAGTCTTAGTTCCTCCAGATACATCAAAGCCTTTCCAAATATTCTGTGATGCCTCATTGCAAGGATTGGGTGCGGTCCTTATGCAAGAAAAGCAAGTTGTTGCTTATGCCTCTCGACAGTTGAAGACGCATGAGATCAGCTATCCTACACATGACCTCGAACTCGCCGCAGTTGTCTTTGCTTTGAAAGTATGGAGGCATTACTTGTTGGGCAACCGTTGTGAGATCTTTTCTGATCACAAGAGTCTGAAGTATATCTTCACACAGCCGGATCTCAACCTTCGTCAGAGGAGGTGGATTGAAACAATTAATGATTTCGATGTGACCATCAACTACACTCCAGGCAAAGCTAATGTCATGGCCGATGCTCTCAGCCGAAAAGCTTATGTCAACAACCTCATGGTGGAAGAACAACAGCCTCTCTTGTGCGAGGAATTCCGCAAGCTCAACCTTGAAATTGTGGATCAAGGGTATCTTCTGAACCTTCTGGCAACCCCTCTCTTGGAAGAAAAAGTTTGCTCCATTCAACTTGGTGATCCTTACACTAAAAACATCATCTCCAACATTCAGCTTCCGAAGTATGAGCCCTTCCACGTCGACGACCAAGGCACTATTTTCTTTGAGCACCGGATGTTTGTTCCGAACTACCCGGGTTTAAGAGAGCAAGTTCTCAAGGAGGCGCATGATTATGTTCTTTCTATCCACCCTGGTAGCACTAAGATGTACATGGACTTGAAAACACAATATTGGTGGCCTAGTTTGAAACGATATTGTGCCAAGTATGTCTCGGAGTGTGATGTTTGTCGGAGAGTTAAAGCTGTCCATCAGAAACCTTTCGGTCTTCTACAGCCATTGAAGCCTCCAGAATGGAAATGGGGGAAAGTAGAGATGGACTTCATCACTGGGTTTCCAAGGTCGCAAAAGGGCAACAATACAATCTTTGTTGTCATAGACAGGCTGTCTAAAGTAGCTCACTTCTTTCCAGTCAAGGAAACAATTTCTGCAATTCAGTTGGCTGAGCTCTATATCAACAGAATTATCTCTCTGTATGGAGTTCCTCTTGAGATCAGCTCAGACCGTGGAAGCACCTTCACTTCCAAGTTCTGGGGAAGTTTCCAAAATGCTTTGGGAACAAAATTGAACTTCAGCACCGCTTACCACCCTCAGTCGCAAGGACAAGTTGAAAGGATCAATCAGATTCTAGAAGATATGCTCCGTGCTTGCGTTATCTCTTTCGGCATGAAGTGGGAAGAATGTCTTCCTTATGCTGAGTTCTCTTACAACAACAGTTTCCAGAAAAGTCTAAAGATGGCACCATTTGAGGCTCTCTATGGTCGCAAATGCAGAACTCCGATTGGTTGGTCGGGCGCAGGTGAAAGAATATTTTTTGGCCCCGACATTGTAACTCAAGCGGAAGAGAAAGTTCACATCATTTTTGAAAATCTGAAGATTGCTCAAAGTTGCCAGAAGAGCAATTATGACAGAAAGCACACGGACATGGAGTATGTCCCTGGTGATCTCGTTTACCTTCGTGTCACTCCCATGAGAGGCACGCACCGCTTTGGTATCAAAGGAAAGCTGGCTCCTAGATACATCGGTCCTTTCAAAATTCATGGAAGAAGAGGATAAGTTGCTTATGCTCTTGAGCTCCCTGAACAACTCAAAGTCCATGATGTTTTCCACATCTCTCAACTCAAGAAGTGCTTCAAGGATCCCGGCAGGACCATGGACCATGAACTCATCAATCTCCAAGAAGATCTGTCTTATCAAGAACACCCCATAAAAATTCTTGAAGTCACAGAAAGAAGGACTCGCAGCAAGTCCATCAAGTTCTGCAAGGTGCAGTGGTCGCACGATTCCGTTGATGAAGCCACTTGGGAACGTGAAGATGAGCTCCGTGCCAAGTACCCTACCCTCTTTGAGTCTTCTTCTTCTTCCTAGAATCTCGGGGCGAGATTCCTGTTTAGTGGGGGAGAGTTGTAGCATCCCAATTGTCTAACAATTGTAATGCTACGTGTTGTACTAAGATAATGGCTACTTCCTATATATAATTATTGCATCATAATTATATCATGCTCATGTCATCATGCCACCTTGCATTTGAGCATCATATAAAACCCTCTTTCTTTGGTTCTTCTCTCATATGCATTATTAATTGTATTTGCCTCTTGATATTGTATTTGGTTATTGATATATTGTTTAATGCCCAAGTTGAGTTGGGGGCATATCTTTTATTCAAATCCATCACCTTTCTTTCCACCACCTTATAATTGCACCATCTCATTATCCATGAGCTTGTATTTCTTTTTCTTTTGATTTTATTCTAGCTCATGTGGGTGGGGTGGATCTAATCCTAACTTCCTTTTTGCTTGGCCTTTATTTCCACTTCTTGGGAATGCATAAGAATAATGCCATATTATTATTATTATTGTTTTCACAAAATAAAACATGGCATTAAATATTTTGCATGGGCCATGCAACCACCATCACCACCTTTAACCCATTTGTTTTTCCTTTGTTTTTAGTGGTTCATTCTTTGTGGATCATCTACATCATCTCTCCACCATTTCCATGATCTCATCAACATCATTTTCTTTCCTTCATGCATGATTCCAATAAGGCCTTTATCCCATAAACCTTTGTCTTCCTCTTTTACTTGGAATCTCCTTCACCTTAGCTTATGCTAAATCAAGCCCTCACTTTTTCTCTTGGTATGATCTCATAAACAAGTTTTTAAAACCTAAACCCCTAATCAAAACTAACCTAGCTTTCTCTCGCTATTTTCCTCTAACTCTAGTTCTACCTTAAACCCTAACCTCTACCACACCTCTCTCATCTCTCCTCCCTCTACCATGCTGGACCCACCTAGTCACCCTCTCTCCTTGGTCTCACACCTCAGCTAACCCCTACCCCTCTCTCTCGAACCCTAACCAAACCCTAACCCGAGACCACCCTAGCTAACCCGAGCCCTCTCTGCTCTCTCTCTCTCGCTACCAGCCGGCTCCACCAACCCCACCGGCACCCCTGGCCCACCTGGCAGCCCCACCTTGCGCCTGCCCTGGCAGCCCGCGGCCAACACGTGAGCGAGGAGGAGCAAAGGTGGCCGAGACCACCTTTATCTCTGCCTCGTGCCCACACGCTACCATGTCCTTCTCCCTCACTGTTAGCCACCGCCCCACATCTCTCCCCCCGCCAGATCCATCCTAGGCACCTGCCTTTCCCCTCTTTCTTCTTCTCCATCGCCAACGCCTCTCGCCGGTCACCGCCAGTACCACCGGCGTCTCGTCTTTCCTGCCGGCGTGTGCGGCGTGGAAGTGGTCGAGGAGATCGAGGAGCCTCCCTTGCATCGCCTTGTACGCCCCGACGAGGAGGAGAAGCACCAGGATCGCCAGGACCAGCGCCGCCCCGACGAAACCCTAGAACTCCGGCCGCCAGCCTCGTCGTCGACCTACCACGCCCCCTTCCGATCCGGCCACGTCAACCTTTTCGCGGTGAGGCCCTCTTCCTCCTGGACACCCCCATCTGCGCCGCTGTCATCTGACCTCGCCAGACCAAATACCAAACACTCTCTGTGCGCGGCGGTCTCTGCGTCCGCTCGTCGCTGCGCCTCGCTGACGGCATACCTAGCCCCCGTCCACCCTGCTGTCACCACCCTAGCACCTGCCACACTGGTTCCACCCCTTAGCGCGCACGCCCAGGTCCCCAGTTCGATTCCCCGTCCCGCCGCGCCGCGCGCCGCGCGCGTCAAGCAGTTCCATCAGAGACGAGAGGAGAAGATCCACGGTGCCCTTTTCGTTTTGCAAATAGCCCCCTCTGTTAACTCTCGCCTCAACCCGCGGTACACCGAGCCCCACCTGTGAGCCACTCTGGCAATCTTGCAGTTAAGCCCCCCAGCTCTTAGCCCCTCAACCCGCGCTCCAGCTCGCTTCCCACCTGTTAGTCTCCGCGAGACCCGCCGCTGGCACATGGGCCCTAGGCCGCTGGCCCCGCCTATCATTCGCTGCAGCTAGGCTAACCCGCGGTGTAAAAGGTTTTTCCCTGAGCGCGTGGCCTAGTCCGTTTGGTCCCACTCTTCAGCGACTTGGGCTAGCTCGAGCTGAGTAGTAAAAAGGTTTTCCGTTTGACTGTTTAAATAAAACAAATTCAGTAAATGTTTAAATTCAAATTCAAACTAGATTTTAAATAACTTTTAAAATACAAATCCAAACAATACATATAATATATGTTTTTGAATCAGAAAAATGTAAGGAATTCAAATATGCCATTCAAAATATTGTTTGAACACTTTAAAATTTCGAGATGATTAAAATTACAATAAAATGCCCTTTTCTTAATAAATTAATAACTTTAATTCTATAACTCCAAATTGGGCAAATAATATGTCTAAATCGATTAGCGCGACGAGCCTGTTCTATCTATGAATTCCTTGTTCTGAATTGAAGCATGCATCATGCCATTATGAAACAACTGAACTGTTTATGACAACAAAATTGGACCAAATAAATAATAAAATGCTTTATTCTTGTATTCCACACCTCACCATGCCATGCTACTTTAATGCCATGTAAATTGTGCATCATTCATCATGGCATGCTTGTTTGCTTGTCGCATTTTAACTCATATGCTTGTGCACTTTATTTATGTTGGCCCTTGTTTGTTTGGTTCTTCTTCGAATAGACGCCCAGCAGGAGAATTACCAGGAATCACAGGAGTACTACCCAAATCCATCTCTCGCTTCGACTGAGCTGCCAGGTAAGCACTACCACATGCTTGCATACATACAGTACCTATTGCCTCTATCTTATTCTTGCATCATTGAGTCGCGATTGCATTAAATTGAATCCCAAGTACTGCATAGCCTTTACTTTTAAACCCCACTGAAGCTTGTTCCCCATCCCATGAGCCATTACTACAGGAGTTGTTTGAGCCATGCGAGTCGTAGAAAAGCATGTGTAGGGTATGTGAGTGTCTGATGAATAATGAGGTACCTAAACAACACAACCTGAGTAGTAATGGGATAACTAATGAAAGAGGCACCGGTGAGCAATATCTGCTATTTGGTTTTTCATGCTCACTTGTGTCCCGTAGGACCCCGAGTACTTGATTCCTGTTCCTTGACTATTCGCACTATCCACATCCGGGAGGCCTTATGGACCCCCCTTGAGCCAGAGCTTGATTCCTTCTTATTTCTTGGGGCCACAAAGTAGTTTGGGGCTTTATTACTATTCGGTACTTATGCCATGTTACTGTTTTATTAAGATTGTGCGAGGAGCACCTGTACTGTTTAAGAATTGCGGAGTGTTTTCGCGGTATCGACAAGCCCAGTCACATTTTCGGGTTCCTAGTCGTTTACAGCCATTGGCGCAAACCTTGGGTCCGTCTCGGAGCCGGCCAACTTCGTTGCGGGTAGCTTAATGGGGTGGCCCCCTGAAATATTTCTGAATCCTGTGATTGCTTTGTCGTGAATGCCTCGTTGGGTTTTGAGTTGGTTTTTCCGAGGTTGATCGAGTGTGTGTTGCTATTCGTGCACCCCTGCAGGGTAAATCTTTCTGAAAGCCGTGTCCGCGGTTATGGACGACTTGGAGCACAGTTTCTCGATCATAGACAAGTATAACTAAAGTACCGCTTTTAATTTGACTAAGTACTTGACTAGTAAATAGTGCAATACTCATGGAATGGTTAATAAAACTGCCAACGGATGATGGGGGTTGTTCGTCCGCTTCCTCATTGGTAAGCGAGGAGGAGGATGGATCTGTTAATTATACTGTTATAACTGTTGTTCTTAATTCACGGACATCCGTCTATCATTGGTTAGGCGGATGGTTAGCGAGTATCTATAGAATTGTTAGATATTATCTTTTGCTGCAATTGCGTCACCCCAGGTTGTGTCCCCTTTAGTGGCATAAAGACTTGCTGAGTACCCCTAGGGTCTCACACGATAAATTGTTTGATTCAGATGAACAGCTTTACTCGCAAGATGGATACTGGGTGGAGGAGACAGATGATGTTGGCAACGATCACTCGGTGTAGAGATTCCGGGAACGGGGATCTATGAGATCTGTGGGCGGGATGTGTTTATTTATGTGGCATCTTATGCCGATTTGCTTCTTATCCGTACTCGGATCTTGCTCCGCTTCCGCCTGATACTCTGATGTTTGTTGTATGAGGAGCTATCCTAAATTATTATCTCTATCTAGGATATTTGAATCTTGCCGTATGGCGTTGCAATATTTCTATTTGTTTTAGATGGAATGGCTCTGAGGACTGTTCTATGTGGCTTGCATACATACTCATTTGTGTATGTAGTTGATCCCTTCGCCTGCTGATTACGCCGCTCGTTCTTGTCCCGATGTTCTGAAAGTGGTTAGGACGGCTGAAAGGTCTACCGTGAGTGGCCCTAGGCCCCACCGTACTATTTTAACCACTTTCGTTCATCCAGGCATGTAACTAAGAGCGTAATTCAACGAGGTAGTTACAACTGGCTAGTGAGATCTTTGCCTCTCTGCCTATATAAGGAGAGGCAAGGCCTCAGTAGAAAGGGTTGGTCTTACAGCATTTAAGGCAGTAGCTAGCGTATACAGCTCGAGGAGCATCTGTAGTTCAAGTATTCCACATAGTCAGATCCGGCAGGAGTAGGGGCTTTACCTCACCACGAGGGCCCCGAACCTGGGTACTTCTTGTGTCCCGCTGCGCTCGCTTGTATCCAATCCCGCCTACGGACGCTGTCGATAGCTTCCCTGCTAGTCCCCACACCTCTATCTAACCTTCTCAGGTACTGCCGTTCCCAATACAACGACAGTTGGCACCCACCGTGGGGCAAGATGGCTTCGACCGGAGTCACGTTCCGCACGGGACCCCGCACTTCAGCCGGTGAGCGCGTGGCCTCCGGCCTGGTGCTCACGTTCGGCAAGTTCGACTGTGTCATCGACAACGCTTCCTGCTTTGTTGGAACCTCCTTCCCGGCGAACGGCACCGTTCTGCTATTCGGCGACCTCCCCGTTTACGTCGCCACCGTCCCGGAGCGTTTCCCTAGGGAAATCGTCTCTATCACGGAGCTGTCGTGCTCAGGCGGCAGCGCCTCCGCCGCACCTCGCGGCGTAGAGGTCATGATGGCCGGTTCTAGCTCCCATCCCCGCCAGCCGCGAGAGCAAGGCGCGGACGAGGTCGGAACTTCCGCTCCCCCGCAGCCCCAGAACACGGTGGAGGATGCCATTGATCGGCTCCTGACATCGGTTAACCTCGGGGATAACCCGGAGGAGGCGGAGGCCCACTTCAGCATGGAGAGACAGATCCTCCTCCATGAGGCCATGGAGCTAGCAGCAGCCCGCAAGCAGCTCGAGATCACCCGGCGCGAGTACGACCGCGCGCACGGCCTCACTCCGGCTACCGCGGAGCCGAGCCAGCACGCCCAGGTACAACGTCGGGGCAGCGAGCTTGGCGGTATGTTGGAAAAGGACGGGGAACCGGATCCCGTGCCCGCCCTCGCACAGCCCACCTACAACACGCCCATCAAGAACTTGCGCGCGGCACGAGCCGCGGCAGAGGAACTGCCTAGCCTGGAGGGCGAGGAGCGAGCCCGCTAGCAAGCTCGCGTGCAGGAGCTCCTCCGCGTCGCGGACGAGCAGGCTGGTGCCAACCGGCAGATGCAGGAAGACCTTAGCTACTCGAGGAGGAGCGAGCTACTGGCCAACAGCAGAGGCGCGCCGCGCGACACCCAGCAGGCGTCCTCCCCTCAGCTGCCCAGGACCCATAGCAGGCGCCGCAGCTCTGGCAACAGGGGCCAGCCGCGCCAGGAGCAGACGGTGAATAGCAACCCGCCACCTCCCCTCCACCAGCCGGAGCGCCCAGACCAGCCGGTTCTCGCCTCTCGGGCCGGGGGGAGCGCCCAACCCGGACTGTCCGGATGCCCGCGACCGCATCGAGCTCCTCGCTCAAGTGCGCGTCACAAAGGAGGAAGATTCTACCGGTCCAGTTTGTTTCGGACCCCGCATCCGGAACGAGCCATTTCCGGATAAGTTCTCCCTGCCTAGGGACACCCCCAAGTACGACAGCAGCATGAAACCGGAAGACTGGTTGACCGACTACGCTACGGCAGTCGGCATCGCCCATGGGAACAAGCGCACAGCTGTGCGCTACGTCCCCCTCATGCTAACCGGGTCGGCGAGGACATGGCTCAACAGCCTCGCGCCCAACAGCATCAACGCCTGGCCTGACTTCGAGAAGGTGTTCGTCTGCAACTTCGGCACGTACAAGTGCCCAGGGCGCCCACGCGACCTGGCCTTGTGCGTCCAGGGCGACCACGAGACCGACCGCGAGTACCTCGCCAAGTGGACGGAGCTGCGCAACACCTGCGAGGGCATCCTGGAGAGCTAAGCCATCGGTTTCTTCATCGAGGGTTGCCGAGAGGGCACCATGCTTCGCCACCGGCTACTGTGTGACGAGCCGAAAACCATGGCGGAGATCATGACGGTTGCAGACCAGTACGCCACGGCTGATGCCGCCATGAAGAAGCCTCTCCGAGTAAACACGGACGGTCGTCCGACTCCCACGGAGCCGGCTCGCGACCGGCCCAGCAATCCGGCTGGAGAAGCCGGATCCTCCAGGCGCCACGGCAACGACAACCGGTTCCAGGGGGACCGCCAGGCCAGACAGCAAAAACCTCGCTACCACGCGCGGCAGGTCAATGCTATGGAGGGCGCACCCGACGTGCTGGCTAATGAAGCAAGGAGGCAGAAGCCACGGCTCACCTTCGACCAAATGTTCGATGGCCCGTGCAAGTGGCATAGCGGTCCCTTCAAGCCGGCTACGCACACCACCCGGAACTGCAGCTGGCCCCCCAGCTAAAGGACCAGGGCAACCAGCCTCGTCCCCCGCCTCCCCCACCGGGTGGACCTCCACCACCGGCTAGGGGAGCTGGCAAGGATGGTAATGGCGGCAACGGCGGCAACAACAACAACGGCTACCCCTAGCCGCACACCGCCTACCACATCTTCGAGACGGAGCAGGACGACAAGCATAGCCGCAGGCGACGCTCCAAGGAGGTCAATACCATCGCCTCTCCGGTCCCCCAGTACCTGAACTGGTCGGAAACCCCCATCACCTAGAGCCGGGCGGATCAGCCTAAGCATCTACCAACTCCCGGGGGCTACGCCATGGTGCTCGACCCCCTCATCGTCTCCAACGCGCGCACTTGCCGATTCTCGCGCGTCCTCATCGACGGAGGCAGCAGCCTCAACCTCCTCTACCAGTCCTCGCTGGAGAAGCTGGGCATTCGCGAAAGTGACCTGCACCCGACTACCACGACGTTCCACGGCATACTGCCGAGGCCAGCCTGCGCCCCGCTGGGGAAAATCCAGCTGGACGTCATCTTCGGGATCGAGGAGAACTTCCGCCGCGAACCAATCTGGTTCGAGGTGGTAAATCTGATGAGCTCCTACCACGCTCTCCTCCGGCGCCCCGCCCTCACCAAGTTCATGGCCATCCCCCACTACGCCTACCTCAAGACGAAGATGTCGGGACCCCGTGGCGTGATCACCATCGCCGGCTGCTTCAGGCGATCTATGGAGTGCGCCTCAGCCGGTTCCAAACTGGCAGAGGCCCTCATCATAGCCGAGGAGAAGCGCGTGATCATGCGCAATGTGGCCATGGCCTAGCAGGACATTCCGGCTAGCAGCAAGCCGGCTGGAGAAGGAGCCTTCCAGCCGGCAAAGGAGACGAAGAGGATCCTGCTCGACCCCTCCGATCTGACCAAGTTCGTCACCATTGGCGCCGGCTTGGACAGCAAATAGGAAGGCGCGCTCGTCGACTTCCTCCATGAGAATCGGGACATCTTCGCGTGGTCCCCCAAGGACATGTCGGGTGTGCCGAGGGAGTTCACCAAGCACTCACTTCATGTGCGGCCGGATGCCAAGCCGGTCAAGCAACCTCTGTGCCGGTTCACAGAAGAGAAGAGAAAGATAATCGGTGACGAGATCACCCGGCTCCTTGCAGCCGGGTTCATCATGGAAGTATACCACCCGGACTGGCTGGCAAACCCAGTCCTGGTGCTGAAGAATAACAAGACCTGGCGCATGTGTATCGACTACACCAGCCTGAACAAGGTGTGCCCGAAAGACCCCTTCGCCTTGCCCCGTATCGATCAGGTCATCGATTCCATGGCTAGCTGTGATTTGTTGTCTTTTTTAGATTGTTATTCCGGGTACAATCAGATCCGGTTAAACCCGGCTGATCAGATTAAGACATCATTTATCACCCCCTATGGGGCTTTCTGCTATCTAACCATGCCTTTCGGCCTAAAGAACGCAGGCGCCACCTATCAGCGATGTATGCAGAAATGCTTACACTCGCAGATAGGCCGAAACATGCAGGTTTACGTGGATGACGTGGTCATCAAGACCAAGGAGAAGCGCACCCTCCTCGAGGACCTGGGAGAAACATTTGCCAACCTCCGCCAGTACCGGATGAAGCTGAACCCAGAGAAGTGCGTCTTCGGAGTACCGTCCGGCCAGCTCCTCGGTTTCCTCGTTTCGCAGCGAGGCATCAAGGCGAATCCGGAGAAGATCGTGGCCATCGAGAGGATGTAGCCGCCCAGGAACCTGCTTGGAGTCTAGAAGTTCATTGGATGCCTGGCTTCCCTCAGTCGCTTCGTCAGCCGGCTGGGGGAGAAGGCACTCCCGTTGTACCAGCTGATGAAGAAGACAGACAAGTTCTCCTAGACTTCGCAAGCCGACGCCGCGTTTCATGACCTCAAGCGCATGATGTCCACAACACCGGTTCTGGCCACGCTGGCTAGTAAGGAACCAATGTTGCTCTATATAGCAGCCATCAGCCGGGTCGTCAGCGTCATCCTGGTGGTGGAGCGCCCCGAGGAAGGCAAGGCTCAGCCGGTCCAGAGACCCGTCTACTACCTCAGCGAGGTTCTCTCCCTCTCCAAGTAGAACTACCCCCCACTACCAGAAGATGTGCTACGGCGTGTACCTGGCATGCAAGAATCTCAAGCACTACTTCCAGGAGCATCCGATTAACGTCGTGTGCACTGCACCTCTTTCGGAAATCATCGGCAACAAGGACGCCACCGGCCGAGTCGCCAAGTGGGCCATCGATCTTGCCGCCTACTCCATCCAGTACGAGCCCCGGCTCACGATCAAGTCGCAAGCGTTGGCGGACTTCCTCGTCGACTGGGCCGAGACCCCGTATCTCCCACCGGTTCCGGATTCAGACCATTGGCGGATGCACTTCGACGGATCGAAGATGCTCGGGGGCTTGGGAGCTGGCATCGTGCTCACCTCGCCCAAGGGAGACCGGCTAGAGTACGTACTGTAGATCCACTTCAAGGCCTCCAACAACGTAGCCGAATACGAGGCACTAGCGCACGGGCTCCGGCTGGCCAAGGAGATCGGTGTCAACCGGATCCTGTGCTTCGGTGATTCGGACTTGGTGGTGCAGCAGGTATCCGGAGAATGGGACGCCAGAGACGCAAACATGGCTCTCTACCGGTTCCACATCCAGAAGCTCAGTGCCTCCTTCGACGGGTGTGAATTTCACCACATCCCCCGCGTCAACAACGAGGCAGTCGATGGGCTTTCCAAGATCGTCTCCACCAGGCAGCCATCCCACCAGGGGTCTACTTGGAGCACTTGCGCAAGCCATCCATCAACCCCTCGCCAGAATCGGACTCCATCGTCTGGGCAGGAACCGTTCCGGCTGACGGAACGGCGGAAGAGGAGCCGGCAGAACCGCCAAAGAAGAAGACCCGCACCAATTCCGGCCAGGCAGCGCCTTCCGGCTCGCAAGACCCGGGGGCTGCTGGCTCGCCTAGCGGCTCGGGGGCTGCTATTCCGCGTACGCCACCCGGACGACCCCCCGACACCCGTCAACCAGAGAACATGAGCGTCCTCGTCATCCGGGAAGTGCCATCCTGGGCACAGCCCTTCATGAGCTACATCGCCGATGGAGAACTTCCGGACGACGAGGTGGAGGCCAGGCAAATCCGGCGCCGCGCGCACACATACACCATCATAAAAGGTGAGCTGTACAAGCGCAGTGTATCCGGTATCTTCCAAAGATGTGTTGATATGGACACGGGCAACTGGCTACTCAAGGATATCCACTAGGGCGAGTGCGGGCACCACGCTTCGTCAAGGGCGATAGTCGCCAAGGCATATTCCGCCATGGTTTCTATTGGCCCACCGCCCTCGAGGATGCCGAGCAGCTGGTCCGCGCATGCAATGGGTGCCAGTGCTTCGGGCAGCTCAGGCACATGCCAACTTCCGTACTCAAGACCATACCGATCACCTGGACTTTCGCGGTTTGGGGCCTTGACATGGTCGGTCCCTTCAAGCAAGCGCGCGCGGGCATGACCCACCTGCTGGTGGCGGTGGACAAGTTCACGAAGTGGATCGAGGCCAAGCCTATCCGAAAGTTGGACGGGGCGACGGTTGTCACCTTCTTCACCGACATCAGCAACCGTTTCGGCTACCCCAACAGCATCATCACCGACAATGGCACGAACTTCGCCAAGGGGGCCTTCGCCCGGTTCTGCAGCAACAAGGGCATCCGGCTGGACCTCGCCTCCGTCGCGCACCCGTAATCCAACGGGCAAGTCGAAAGAGAAAACGGCTTGGTGCTAGCCGGCATCAATCCACGTCTCATCGAGCCGTTAGAGCGGTCACCCGGATGTTGGATCAAAGAGCTTCCGGTTGTGCTCTAGAGCCTCCGCACCACGCCGAATAGGTCAACCGGCTACACGCCATTTTTCCTGGTCTACGGATCGGAAGCCGTCCTCTCCGCCGACATCGAGTTCGACTCCCCTCGCAAGCTCCTCTACAACGAAAAAGCCAACCAGGAGGCGCGGGAGGACAGAGTGGACCTCCTGGAGGAGGCCCGCGAGCTGGCCTTGTCCAGATCAGCCCTGTACCAGCAGCGACTACGTCGCTACCATCCAACCGGATCTGCCCAGTCGCATTCCGCGAGGGCGACCTGGTTCTCTGGCTGGTGCAAGACACGAAGGGCATGCACAAGCTATCGCCACCCTGGGAGGGCCCCTTCATCATCAGCCGGGCGCTGCCCAATGACTCCTACCTCATCGACGCGCAGTAGCCGTGTAAGAACAAGATGGACAAATCAGACGAGGAGACCGAGCGTCCCTGGAGCGCGGCCCTGCTGCGCCCGTTTTACACCTAGTCGCCACGCAGTGTATGTATCCCGAAAACCCTATGAATGAAAATGCGGACCCCCACGAGAATCTCGGGGGCTCCTTGCTAGAAATGTGTATGCATCCGATTTCCGGTTATTATTTTCTGGCTCCGGCAACCCCTACCCGGGGGCTCGCCGGCTGGCCCGGCCTGCTAAGTCAACAAACCAGCTGAGTACTGTGCGACGATGTCAGAGGCCCACTCTTCGTCTCAGCTACAGACCGCAACCCGGCTGTCCGGCTAGCAAGAGCAAAAGCCCGAGGCATCCCACACGAAAAACTGGGAGGAGACGCGACAGATCGGGTGTCCCGGCCCTGCAACTAGCTCGAACTAATCCAGCTACTAAGCCATTAGTACCGTGTGCAATGTACTGACAGGTCCCTTCGATTCTGGCTGCAGACCGCAACCCGGCTGCCCGGCAAGGACGCAGCAAAAACAGCAGAGCGCACAGGAAAGCGACTAAGTATCTAGAAAGGGACAAGCCAGTTTTCAAAAATACAAGCCGTTTTTCGGCTACAATTTGGCAGACTAACCTACTAACCTATGTGGACATGTGTGTATGCGTATGTACGTTTGTCCGACTACTTAGAGGTGGAGTCCAGGAGGAGGAAAGAAGATTCGAAGTCCTTGCCTTCATCAAGCACTCTGAATCTCGGGGGCTACACCCACTGGGTGCGCTCGCGCGCCCCCAGTGGAATCTTGTGGTTCCCGACCGACTAAAAGGTGTTTAGCCGGCCGTTCGCAGCCTAGGTGAGGGCAAGGGCTGGAGCAAGAAAAAGACAAGGAAGATTCGAAGCACCTGGCTACGCCAGCTACTCCGAATCTCGGGGGCTACACCCAGTGGGTGCGCTCGCGCGCCCCTACTGGATTGTTAGTTCCCCCGGCTGAAGGCATCCAGCCGACGAAAGTGCCGACTGGGACGAGTCCAGTCGGATAGAGTTAGAAAGGCTTCGGAGAAATAAGAAAGATTCGAAGCACCTGGCTACGCCAGCTACTCCGAATCTCGGGGGCTACACCCAGTGGCTGCGCTTGCACGCCCCCACTGGAGGTGTAGGTTGTCCGGCTAAAGGCGTGTAGCCGGACAAGGTTAGCCGGGCAAAATGGCAAAAGGAAACTCAACGCACAAGGAAAAAGGATTTCAACAATAACAAGCAAAAGAGAGACGAAGCTCTCGCAAGTTACTCAGCGTCAAAGACGGCCGGCACAAACAGACAAGGTTCACAAGTATATAACACAATACAATTACACCCGGCATCCCGGGGCAGCAACTAAACGGCAGGACCCTTGCCGCGAGGGATATCTTGGCCAGCAGAAGCTTCGGGCGGCGGAGGAGGCGTGGAGCTTGATCCGGTTCCGGCGCTGGCAGGCGGCGGCATCGGGGCCTGCACATCAGGAGTGCCGACGGACTCCGAGTCGGTGAGGACCTCATCGGGGTCCACGTAGTCGGCGATCTTGATGGCGAACCCGCGGAGCTCTGGATGGGCTTGGCGGATAGCGGCAAGATCAGCTCCGGCACGGAAGCCTCCGTCGATCTTCTCGACACAAGCGTCCTTGTACCAGGAGAGCATCAGAGCCAGGGCCATCTCCGCCCCGGCTCGCGCAGCCAGGTCCCGCAGCTGGTCCACCGTAGCCGGCACCTCCTCCACCTTCACAGCCAGCTGCACCATTGTCTCCGGAACCGGAGCCTCCGGCCATACGAAGGAGAAGACGTCCCACGCCGCCTGGCGAAGCTTGACAACTTCCTCGCCAAGGAGAACGACGAGCTCCTGGGCCGTCTGCTGCACTCCCGGTCAATTCTCCTGCAGCCGGTTGTAGGCCAGCAGGTCTATGCCGGGGTAAAAGGCTGTCAGAAAAGAGAAGTCAGATCCGGCTACCGGATCCGAAAAGAAAAGAAGATGGAAAGAAAACTCACCCTTGGCAGTGTGGCCGACCTGCATCAGCTCCTCCACCAGCGCCTTCTCCTTGAGCGCTAACCGTTTAATCTCCTTCTTTTGGTCCTTGTTCTGGGCCTCGAGAAGGGAGAAAGCTTCAGTCTGGCTGGCGAGCGAGGCGTCGCGCTCCTTGATGGTGGCTTCCAGACCGTCCACCCGCGCGTGCCAATCCTTGTTCTGCTGCCGCAGAGTGGAATTGGACTTGCTCAGCCGGTCTTTCGCCTTCTTCAGGCGATCGAACTCGCGCTGAGCGCACACGAGGATGGCTGCAACGATACCGGCTATCAGCAACAACAACAAAAAAGGAGAGAAGGAGTTGGATGAGGGGAACTTACTCTGAGAGGTTCCATTGGCGGCAGCGAGTTTCTACTCCAACGACCGGTTCCTGCCGGCTGTGGCCTCCAGCAGCCGGATCTCCTTCACCGCCAACTCAAGCGTGGCGGCAAGGTCCGACAGCGAGGCGGTGGAAGAGGCGTCATCATCCACGGCGTTGACGGCCAAGGACTCCTTCGCCGCGACCACCGTCGTCTGCTATTCCTCCCCAGGCTCCTCGTCAGAGTTGTCATCGCCAACGACGACGAGCTCCTTGCCAGCAGCCCCCGGCGCGCCCGCGGAGGAGCCTCCCGGCTGGGAGGACCCTGCCTCCGGCTGGGGGACTTCCGGCTGGGCAGAGGCAGTCGGCTCAGCCCGAGGGGGAGGCGAAGGCTGCACCTCAGAAGAAGGAGGGGCGCTGGTCGGCGTAGTCAGGGTGGCGACCCGGCTGGCGCGCGTGCCGGGCTCGTGGCTCCGAAGGAAACCAGCATTCTAAGGAGAAAGAGAAGAGGACAAGAGCAAAACAAGCCAAAGTCAAAAAAGGAGGAAAAAGGCAGGCAGACAGAAAACGGGCAGAAAGGGAAGGGGGAGAAAGAACATATCCTGGCACAACAGGAGGCGGCCCCTTCTTCCGGCCGAGACGGCTGGGCGGCAGGACGCCGGACCGGCTCCTCTCGGGCGCCGGCTCCTCCGTTGCAGGGCGGCGGGAGCCGGAACGGCTGGAGCCGCTCCCACCCGCTTCCTCGTCCGTCGCGGAGCGCGTCGCCGGCTCCGTGGTCGGCACGGCCTCCTCCTCGTGCACCACCGCGTGCGGGTCGGCAACCGGCTCGTCGTTCTGGCTGGGGAAGGCATCGTCGTCCCCGTCCGATTCCTCGTCAGACCGCCGGGCGCGCGGCTCGGGCAGGTCAGGCGTAAATTCCTCGAGGGCCACCACGCCCTCCTCGCGGATGATGCAAGGGAACATCTGCCGGACACAAAAGTCAGCCAGACAAAAACAAAGAACAAGTACAAGAAACACCAAAAGAGCATCCAGTTAGAAGAGCTTACCCGGGGCGCGCGGTTCTCCCGAGTATAAGGCGCCAAGCTGAACTTCCAATTCTCTGGCAGCCGCTCCTTGGGGATCGTCCACACCCACTCCTTCAGGTTGTGGTAGCGGGGATCGCGGCACGACAGCCGGGTCGGGTCCAGCCGGCCAGAGTAGTAGCACATCTTGTGTGCTCGTGCTGCAATGACATCATCAGCCGGGACATCCAGCTGAGGGTGACGTCCAGGCCCGTCAGCCAGCAGTGGACGAGCGAGCGCATGCGCTTCAGCAACTCATCCGTCTCCGCCTTGTCGCCGTGGAACTTCAAGTCCCAGTTCTTCCGGCTGGACTCGACGTCCTGGAAGGCCGGCAGATTGAACCGGTCGACGTTGGTGAGGTTCTTCACGTAGAAGTACGACTGCTGCCACAGTCGTACCGTATCGTGAAGAAGGAACTTGGGGTAGCTGGTCTGTGAACGGGAATAGATGGAGGCGCCGCCACAGACGACTAATGGCCCCTGGGTGAACTGCACCTGCGGCCGGACTCGAAAGAGCCGGCAGAAGAGCCCGAGATCCGGCTAGATCCTGAGGTAGCTCTCGCAGAAAGCTATGAAGTGCGCCAACTTTCCGATTGCGTTGGCGCCGAGGTGGTGGAGGCAAAGATCAAAGAAACCGAGGAAGGTCAAGAGGAACAGGTTCACCGGAAGGGCGAACCCGCGAGCCAGGTGGGAAAGGAATATGGCGCGCTCGCCCTCCTCCGGATGCGGCGAAACCTCCCCGGCCGGCGCCAGCCGCACCGCCACCTCCTCCGCCGGCGGGAGGACGTGGGTGGCGCGGTATTTGCCGATTTGGTCCTCGGTGACGGCGGAGCCGCAACAGGCCCTGCGGTCGGCGGCCATTTCTGGTTGACGAGGGGGAGTAGCGATGGAAGATTGACGGTGGCCCATAGCATCGACGACGGCGAACGGGCGGCGCAAAGAGCAAGGGCGCAGGAGTGGAAGCAACGAAAGAGAAGGACCTGCAGCGGGGGAGCGAAGGAAAGAAATCGCCTCCCCTGCGGTGTCCCTTTAAATAGCTAGAAGGGCAACCGTCGACGGGGCACGTGGCGCGCATCCGGGTGACCCACACCCCAACCGCCGCCTAAGATCCCGTGTGCCAGAGCAGGATGCGCAGAAGATCCTGGAGCGAGAACCGAAGTGCCGGACAGCAGTTTCCCGAGGCGACGTGCGACGGGACGTTACGCTGCCCGCCGCAGAGTAATGATGGCGCGTGCGCGCGTGGCCGGCGTCAGCACTGACGTCACGGGTAGCGCAACCGCCAAGCTCAGCCGGACACAAATTCAAAAACAAGAGGAAGCGCGCGCACATTTCACCTAAGGGCGGAATCCACGCGCGCTCGGGGGCTAGTGTCAGGGGGATGATCCCCAGGTACCCCAACCGAATAAGAAACAAGACAGTCGGATCGCGTCCGGCTGACCATATGCAGCCGGACAGGGCAAGACAGGTCGGCTATCCCCCGGTAGCCGGATCAGCAAGAGGCAACCGGATACGGCGACGTAGCCGGACTCAATCAATGGGACTGGGCGACGTGTGTATTAGTGCACGGTACGCCCTGTACGGTGACAAGACTGGCAACTACCCGGCCATACCGAAGACTTTGCGTGGGTGATGCGGGAACAGTGGCCGGTGCTAACGACAGGCTCGCACGGCGTCCATTGTGCCTAAGACAGCCATACCGCTCGTACTCCGATAGGACAAGCCATACTGGACACTGTAGATGACTAGTCGGCTGGGACCTGCCTGTGGGGCCCGCCAGTCGGACTGGCCAGTGAGACCTTTGCCTCTCTGCCTATATAAGGAGAGGCAAGGCCTCAGTACAAAGGGTTGGTCTTACAGCATTTAAGGCAGTAGCTAGCGTATACAGCTCGAGGAGCATTTGTAGTTCAAGTATTCCACATAGTCAGATCCGGCAGGAGTAGGGGCTTTACATCACCACGAGGGCCCCGAACCTGGGTACTTCTTGCGTCCCGCTACGCTCGCTTGTATCCAATCCCGCCTGCGGACGCCGTCGATAGCTTCCCTACTAGTCCCCACACCTCTATCTAACCTTCTCAGGTACTGCCGTTCCCAATACAACAACAATGGCACCAGCACTTTCCTGGCGCCATTACAGAGCCATCAGCAAGTCCAACATATTTTCCTTCTGAAGCTCGTCGTCAAAGTCGAAGTTGCCTATCCTTGGCGCGTGTGGCCAATTGATGGCATAGACCGACATGGATTCTTGTGTCATCTCTGAGGCTCTGTTTGCGAAGTTGTTGGTGAAATCGGAGTCGCTGGCTCGAAGTGGAGTGACGACGATGACGCTTCCCGGCAACCTCGAAGCGGGCCTCCTTGTGCGTCTATGTGGGTAGCCAGATTGGTTGTGGTGATGTGGCCAACATGGTTATATATGTTCCATGACGACATTGATGTGTTTGTACGGGTTTTGACCGGTTTTCCTGCAAATGAACCGGTCAATTCTGATGTAGCCCGACCTTCAGACGTTACCACATCATGGTCTCCAACTTATGCCAAGTCGTCATGGACTCCAAAGGTGAATCCTATCCTCTTTGAGATCCCACATCCTACCCCCATTGAATGGTATAGTACTTCATACTCCATCCTATGATCATGATAGGTTCACACCGACAAGCACGAAGGCAAGGGAGGAAGCCCGAGGACTCACGCCTGATAAGACGGAGGCTTGGAAGAGGAGACGAAAGAGGAAGAGCCAAACCGGCGGACCATCCAGCGCAACCGGATCCACCACCGGAATATTCGCCACTAGCTCTGGTGGATCGAATCCTGCGTCGACCGAACCGGCGGACCGGAAGTCCAGCCGGACCCGCATACCGAAGACCAAACCGGCGCCAACCGGAAATATCGGCAACCGCCAGAACTTCCGATGCTAGAACCGGCATTGCCGGACTTATTGCCGGAAACACCCGCCTGCGCATGGATCTGGGTTTGATGCCCTCGAATATTCTATTTACTTACCCTTTTGCCTAGTTTATCCCCAAACTACCCCCATGTTACTGGCTGGCCTATAAATAGAGCCCCCACCCCCTCATGTATCCGGTAGGCATAGATGATAGACTAAAGACACCCCCTTTGTGGAAGGAAAATGATGGATATCCCCCGGATGATGCACGTCCGGATCGTCCGCCCCGCGCCCACGCCCTCCGCGTCCGCGCTCCGCTCTCCTCCGCCCCGCGTGCTGGCTCCTCCGCCGGTGGCCACCGCCCCATGAGCTCCTCCCTCGTGCAATGCGGCGGACGGAAGCTCCTCCCCCGCCTCTGGCTCCTACGACCTCCGCCTCGTCTCCGGCGAGCTTTGCCCACCTCCGCCCCGATGACCTCCGCGCAGCACAGCCGCTGCCTTGCGCCACCAGCCACCGCGCCTGTCAATGCCTTCTGCCGACCCTCCTCACGAAGCTCCCACCTCCGCCGACGCTTGCTTACATGGCCAGCTGAGCTTGCTGCCATGGGCGACCGTGGTTGCTGCCAGCGGTGACCGAACTTGCTTCCAGCAGTGGCCGAGTTTGCTTCCACGGGCGGACGAGCTTGCTTCCAGCGGTGGCCGAGCTTGCTTCCATGGGCAGCCTTGGTCGCTGCCATGGGCGGCCGTGGTTGCTGCCAGCGTGGCCGTCTTGGTTTTTGCTACAAGTTCTCTGGCGAGGTCTTCCGACTAATTTTTTCGGCGATGTCTCCGACGAAGTAGTTTTTTTGCTACATTAGAAGAACTTTGTTGCTACAACCGTCTTGTGATTTTGCTACAACAGTGTCAAGTTTTTGCTACAAGGTCTTCGGCGAGAGTCGCGGGCTAGTTTTTCCCACCGATATCTCTGGCAAAGTCGATTTGCTACATTAGCACATTTTTTACTGCATGGTCTCCGACGAGGTTTCGGCGTGACGATCTATTTGTAAAACGAAACTTTTTTTGCTTCGAAAGCAAAAGCGGGAACATATGTAGCAAAAAGGGGTGTTTTGCAGCAAAAGCGGGATTGAGGGAGATTTGGGCGACACGTGGCAGTAGCGAAAGCATGACAACGGGAAGGTTCCCATCGTCCGGGGGACGCCTAGTGCGCGCCTTGTGGATCTCTAGTTTTGGCTCATCCCCTTCGTAAAGGGGCCCGACTATCATCAGCACCTCGTTGGAGTTTGCATCGTGCCTCCCTCGTTGTATAAGGCCTTGGGATCGGTGTCCCTTTGCCAAGTTGTCAAGACCCTCTCCACTAAGATTATCATTTTGCGGCCCGAAAGTTGGGGTGGCCAGGCAACACGGTATCCGAGTTCACTGATATCATATGTGATGACTATAGTTGGCGTGCCAAATACTCAGAGGGTCCTTTTCGGCACGAATTCAACTTTATGTTTCAATACAAAAAATCAGGCTAACGGTCATCAAGTTGGGTCCCCCTTGTCAGCTTTTGCCGTTATGTCGCTGCTGTCGTCGCTGCCATGTAGGCTTCCAGCATTGGCGCATGCATCCTTTACGCATCTGCTTCTTCCTTCGGGGCGGCAATCTGTGGTCGCGGCCATGGCGCGGAGCTAGGACATGGACAAACCTGCTCGGCCCGTTCTCCTCCCCATCCCGAATCGGAGCTCGCCCTCACCATGACCGCACCATTGACACGGCGCGGGGACGGGAATTCATTCCCGGGTGAGATCTGTACTCATGCCGACCATGCTCGGTCCTGTTGGTCTCCTCTAGAATCCGAGCTCGCCGTCGCCGTGGTCGCACACGCACCAGCCACAACGCCTTCCTCTCCGAACCCCAAAGCCACATCCACCCAGTTCGGCACAACGCCAACAAGGTGAAAATGCATCAAGTTTTCTTCTTGTGATTGTAGAAAAAACATGTATGTACCATGGCCGTAGCATACTCTAACAATGTACACATATATTGTTTACTAGATTTTCATTTGAAATTAGTAGCTCCATGATCACGAAACATAGAGAACCTAAATGGAATGACGATGACGACCATGTTCTGTACTTTGCATTGCATCAACAAGGGCTCGCTGACGAAGCAAGTTACCAAGAGAGTGGAGTTCATCAGCCATTGCCAAAAAATATATGAACAAATCAATGAGGGATTTAATGCAAATAAGCACAGAAAAGCTAGATCCATGTCATCAATCATCAATAGGTAGCACATTCTAGTGATGCGTTCAAATGCGTACATGATGTATCATTTGCTTGAAGTGGTTGTTATCCTGAGCAAAAATGCGTGGTATGCACATTACATTTGTATGTTCTATGGTGCAATTCTGTTATGGGCGTGGAAAAGCTGGGCTTCACTGAATATTACGTAGTTAGGCCTAACTTAGTCTTACACAAATAAGCACAGCTTAGTCTTTACACACATAAGCGTAACTAATGATAAAGATAAAGACAAATGGTTCATCGGATCTGCCAGTATGAGCACTAGGTCCCTGGAGCTGGTGGTATCATCGGAACGAACCAGAATGCTGGGTTTGGCCGTCTTTCATTCTCCTTCAAATAGTACGACCCCACTGATGAGCCAATTGTAGGCCCCCTCCCCCCGACGTGGATTCGGCTCCAGGTCGGATCTGGAGTGTCAACATGATAGGCGCGTGAGTGTGCAGCAAACACACAGTCTGCTATCAACACTGGAAGTGCTGGCACCTCAGCAACAACACCAGCATGTTCTTCCTGGACTCCGGCAGCAGCCTTAGCAGGTATTTCATCAGCTTCACCAGCAGCAGCATTAGCAAGTATTTCGTCAGCTTCACCAGCAGCAACATCACCAAGTATTTCGTCAGCTTCACCAGGAGCAGCAGCAGCTAGTTCTTCGTCAGCTCCACCACCACCAACACCACCACCACCACCACCACCACCAGCAGCATCAAAGGCCAGGGCTGCCTGAGCAATTACAGGTGCAACAGCTCTAGGGGCTCCGACAAAGAAAGGGTAGTTGATCCCAAGAAACACAGATTGTCCCTTCAGATTGTTGACTCTGCTCCAGACTTGCTCTACTGGGTCTTCGGATGGGCATGCGGACCTCGAGAAAACGTGACACCGCAACGATGGGTATGAAGAAAGTTGTGTCCCCATATGTTCTATTGTATCACCAATGCTGTTTAGTGCTCCCCTGATATGAATCCACAAGAGTTCATCATGATGTTCCATGTTGTCTCTAAGAGGTGCGAGGAACCAGCGCCGTGTCCCAACTTCAGCATCTGCTACTACATCTTCGATGACCAGAGCTGGAATTCTGCACGGGGCTGCGTGGGTACCTGCGTGTTACTAACGGTCAGTAAGCAGAATTTTGAATGGGTTTTTACATGCTAAATGACACCATGACTCACCCCAAATGGACGGCTCCCAAACACGCACGTCGCCGCTAGGTTCGGTGACCGCATAAATGCATTGCGGTCTGTACGAAGAGCAGCCGTAGGTGAAGACGGCGTCGACATACTTCTCCGGCCGCAGGAAGTCGTCGCGCAAGACTATCCATTCATTGTCTTCTGCGCATCTAATGAATGTGATTGCCTTGTCGAACACCGCCAAGAGGTCATACTCCCAGTTCTTCCACGCCCCCTCCCACGGTCTATGTGGGAGTTGTACCTTCACGAGCTCAAGTTCTGCCATGTTGAACCTGTAAGCGAATTCGGAAATGGGCGGCGGCCACCCGCTGTTGAATGCAGTAATGCCGACACCCTTCAAAGATGGCACTGCTAGCCTCTCCGATCTGTAGCAATTTTTTAGAGTCCAAGTACTCCCATCTAGGATAAAAGGACCAGCCACTCGTCGTTGCCACCCACCCAGTTCTGGTCATCTCTCATTTCCGTCCCTTCTTCTTCCTTGATATTCACCACTACTGATTCCGACCACTTATCCAGCAGCATCAGTTTTGCATGAATATTCTGCAGAGTTTGTTGTCAGTTGGTACAATCACCTAGCATGGATTCCATTGCAGATACAATTTGACAATTGGACCTTTATATTAAAGTACACAAAATATCGCCTAAATACGAGTGTATCCTCAGATATTGCCTAAATTGTGCCTGTGTCACTACGAAGATACTCAATATATGGAGTAGGAGTAGAGCCTCCCAGAACAAACTCCTGACGATGATCATAATTGAATAGCTCGGGGCATAACATCCTTAAATCGTCTAATCTGTTTGTTTTTATTTTAGGAAAAAGAATATCACCTAGCAGGCATTTCATTGCAAAATCGAAATTGACAACTCGTCTATCACCTAAAGTAAGACTGTGTCACTACGAAAATACCAGAATATCAGGTACGAACAGAGCTTCCGCTGTACAGAATAGTCTTAAATGGTTCGATTTGTTCAAACCGCGCGTGCACACAACACGTTCGACGAAAGGAACATAGGATTCCGATGAGAGTTCAGCACATATGAATCAACGATATGACTGAACGAATAAGCTAGATACTAGAACTTACGTGGCCATCGCGGTCGTCTGGCCATTTGCTGTTATCGGGGTAAAGAAGGCGGCCTGGCGTGCCGAACGATTGTTCATCCATGTTTCGCATCGTCACGCCGTAGCCAGGGATGCAGCGAGCGAGGCAGCCGGCTGAGATGATGTCCAACTCCAAGGCGATCATGTGCACGTTCGTGGCGCTGAGGTTCGGCCATCCCTAATCCTCGCGATAGCGGTCGCCCTGGCCATCCGCGTCGTCGTCGCATGCCTTTCGCTTCAGCCTGCTGCTACCCCAAGCTCTACCCATAGCGGCAAATGGAGTCTGGAATCCGGTGGATTAATGGAGGCGTTGTGATGAGGAGGCGGATGGATTCGAGAGGGGGTGGAATCAGGGCTGGGGCAGTTGTTCGAGTGGGGAGCGAATCTGCAAGGAATCGCCGCCGCCGCTGGTTCTCATCCGCGTGGAAGAAAAGAACAGGGGGCGTAATTATTGAGGGCGGGCACCGGAATCGTCTAAGGAAGTGAAAAAATAAATCGTAAAAGGGACATGTGCGGCCCGCCTATCAGTGAGTGAAGGTCGGCACGCGTAAACGTGCCTACGTTTTAATTGATTCCACCGCATGCAAGTGGCGCAGATCAAATTTTAGGAAGTGCTCGACGTGTAAAACCGCTGTTTTTCGCCACCTTCACCCTACTACAAACGGTCGTGCACCATTCCAGATATTGGTAAGGGCGGTTCCAATCTTTCACTTCTCCGTCTCATTTCCTCCTCCACGGCCTCATCGTCTTTCTCCTCCATGGCCTCATCGTCTTTCTCCTCCACCGCATCACCCTCTTCCTCCATATCCTTTCCCTCTTGCCTATAGTCATGGATGCTCTGGACATCTAAAACGACGGCAGGCAAGAAACTACGCACTTCGACATCGAAGTACATGGCGGGAAGAAGATCGATGTCGTCTACACCACCGACCCTCGGACGGTGAGGAACACTCTGAATAATTTCACGAGTTGGCTGCAGTTCGAAGAAAACAGGTTCGTAGGTTTCGACCTCGAGTACAGCCGCGATTGCCGTCGGATCGCCGTGGTGCAACTCTCCATGAAGGGGCACGTCCTCGTATACCAGCCTTTTTGCTAGAAGGGGGCTGACGAGATCTGGTAGACTTTGCTGTCTTTTTGTTCCTGAACCGTTTGTTTGCAGAAGTTATTGCTATATTATTTATCTGAATTCATTTTCATGCAGGTGGGGCGAAAGCATTAGGGATCTGTTTCATGACTTTCTCGTGAACCAGCACATAACATTTACCAGTGTTGACATAACGATTGACAGTAAACTGCTTGAAAGCCCGACTGTCAACATTAGAATCCCAAAGGAGTGCAGAGTGGACATCTAGGAAATTTACTAGATCCCAGGGACGAAGGGCAGCAAGACCGGGATGGCCGCTCTTGCCTCCGAACTCATAGACCCGTGGTACGCTGACATGAAGGACAGATTGCCGAGATGTTCGTGGAGGCGTTTAGGGCACGATTACTAGGAGGATAAGCCACTTTGTGAACCTAATCTGAAGTACGTTGCAATTGACGGGTATGTTAGCCACGAGTTGTATCGCCAGATTGAGGCATCGCATCATTGAACCACCACCAAGGCAGGTTGTTTGTCCCAGATGCCGGATCGTAGATGAATCTACAAACCAGGGCAAGCGACCGAAGGCATCTTGGGATCGGTTGCCTTCTCCAACAGGCTGGGATGTAGACTATTAGTGCATGATTGTTGTGTTTATGAAAACATGTTATTTCATAAGTACACTATGTGAGCAATTACGAACTGCTGTGTATTACCTTTGTCAAACTATAATTTGGTTTATGACTGTATCCACCTCTATAATCTGGGTTTGGTTATGACTTATGACTGTATCAGACCTTATGCATGTCAGTCCTAGATTCTGCCGCATGCAAATGGCACAGACAGAATTTGTAAGAATGAATGTAAAGCATACAAAAGGGAGAATGTAATTCATACAGGTTAAATAGCTAATAGCACAGGGATCATACGAGCTTGGTTCTTACACACAGAATGCTTAGAAAATATAGGGGAGATAAAATACAGGCGAGATAAAACTAGGAACGAAATGTGAAACTAGTAGTGGTAAACAACACACTCACCCACCCGCCAGATCCTGTTGAGCATCTGGTAGCAGACATATGCGTCCCTGGCTGCGTACTTGATCGCATCGTAATCCAGGTGCCTCCACTCCCATCGCTCGTGTAGGTGCTTCGGGAACTCGATTTTCATGCCGGCATACTCGCAGTCGATGATGTCGGAAGCGAGTCTAGCCATGCCGGCTTTCCCCGTACCGCCATCCGGGTACCTCCACAAATGTTGGAGATCGATGTGATTGACGGCATGAACGAGGAGATCCCGTTCTAGCTTCGGAGTGTCGTTCTTGATGTCGACGCTGGCGAAGTAGATCTCCCTCCTGTGTAGGAACTCGCGAAGCTCCGGGAATACAGATTTGGCCCTACATATGTAATATAGTAGGCAGTGGTTGCGCATGGACAGCTGCAAAAGCATCGTGCTCTTCCTATCTCTGGTATACTCGAGGTCAAGGCCGACGATCTTGTACCTGTCCATTGGATCTTGTAGCCACTGCTCGTACATTGCGATGACCTTGGCCACCTCCACTGACGCATTTGTGTGGACGACCGTCAGCTTGGTGGTGCCATGGGCGGTGACGGTGTACTCGTCGGTGTAGTCGCTCCCGTCGCTGAACACGCCGTACTCTGCGTCCATGGCAGCAACTAATGCGGTGGTGGCCTAGTTTCGGTAGCGGTGGTTGGGACTGGATGTGGAGGTGGAGTGATCTGTTGCGGTGGTATGGCCAGGCGGAGGCGGTGCCTGTGGCAGCGTCGATGGTTCTTGCAGTGGTGGCGCCGGTGGAAGGAATGAGTTGGGGATTTTTGCACAGTGATGTGCTGAGGAGACAGAAGGCGATGCTTAAATTCCGTTTACTAATATTCCGGTCATACCCATGCGGAAGCAAGTTTGACCGGGCGAGCACCGATGGTTTCCAATCCTAGCGATTAAATTCGGCGTCTGTCCCGGTAGGCGATGGGACGGGTGTGCGACATGGCTTTGGCGTGGTAGAGACCGGTCACGTAGACCACCGTCCCGTTGCCGATCCGCAGCGGGTGCGCGGTGCTGACACGACGTACAACGTGACAGGATAGAAGGAAGTGTACAAGTTTAAGAAGTGTAAGCATAGACATGGACCTAGCATCCCTACACCCCGGGGCAGCCGCCCAGCCGATCAGGCCTGCCGATTGCACAAAGCTTGTCCCGAATTTGCCAAAATGAAGCTCGTTTGCCCATGCTTCTATAAGTTTCTCTGTAGGCCACTTGTGTAAGCATGCACAATCAAGCAACTTTGCAACACACGTGTCGATGGAAAAGCATTAGGTTTCAACACACCACATAGTTTAGGGATTTAGAATAGCTACATTGTGGAGCTCTAGCCAAATTGCATGGTAAAGCCAAATTCAGCTTTTTGTCAGATTTAGCTATAGCAACATTGTGTCTCGTTTGTCCTCACTTTTGCCCTCCCGATATTCCGAAGCCCTCACATGCGCTCGGAGGGGGGTGCCATCTGGTCAAAGGCTTGGCCGTTACGTGCGCCATGACGCCTAAAGTGGCCTTTTTAAATAGCGCTTTTTCCCCTCTCTCTCTAACAGTTGTGTTTTTTTTGCCCAAAAAGGTAGGGAATCTAGATCAGCTTCTCTCTTCATTCATTGTTCCTTTTGCGATCGTTTTACCCCAATCTGGTAGCAAATCTAGAGCAGCAAAACAAACCAGCACCATAAATAAATTTAGTAAATAGAGCAGATGTAGATAAAGCAGCTAATATAGGTTATATAGTATGGTACTTAACGAGGTTCGACAATTAGGTTGTTCAGCAGCAGCAACGGACTGCTTCAACACAGACAAGACAAAAGAAGCTGGTTTACAGCAGCAGTAGCAGTAGCTGCTGATCAGTGGCCCCGCGTGGCCTCTGTCAGGAGGGCATCCGTCTCCTCCCTCTAGCGCCTCCTCCACTTCTTGCTGCCCAACCCCTTGACCTTGGGCACCTTGGGTCTAATCGGGGGCATGCGACCCTCCTCGATAGCCACCTTCTGGAGGTTGCGGAGGTGAAGACCGAGCGCCTGGTGCTTGGCCCTGAAGCCGTGGACATTCACGGACTCGCCGCAGGTCCTCGCATCCTCGGCATGCTTCACGAGGGAGTTGAAGTCCGTGCCGTGGAGCCTCCTGGTGGGGCAGAAGGGGCACCTGTACACGTCACCAGCGAAGAAGTTGTTGTACTGACCGGACTTCAGCCTCCTCAGCACATGACGAGACTTGGTGTCCTGCGACTCGTCGTCGCTGTGAAGGTCGCTGTTATCCTCCTGTTGGAAAAAACAGAAGAGTGAAATAAGGACATGATTGAGATGCTTTGATTATCGGGATTGATTTTTTGCATAAATTAACCGAATGAGATCTCCCGATTATTCCCCAAATCTCAAACCAAATCGAATACCGATCCCAACTACGAACAGGGGGATTCATCGAAAATCAAGATCTAACAAAATAGGATTAGCTATTGTAAAAAATACGAACAGCCGAGCCCTAATAACATATGATCTAGCATCCAACGATGGGAACGGGGGGAAGAACAAGGGAAGGGAGAAAACCCTGGTTACCTCTGACCATGGGGTCGGCGATGCTGGTGTCGTAGGGGTTCTCCGGCCTTATGTAGACAACCTCCTCGTAGGGGTCCCAGCCGAGCGGGATCTGTCCGAGACCGGCGGGGGCCTCCTCGCCGGAGGCTACGGCGGATGCGGGGACAGGGACGAGGGCTCCTCGCCAGCTGCCTTGGAGGCGCCGATGGCCACTGCGACGATCTTCTCCATCGCCGGCATGGTTGGGATTTTGTTGGGCGTTTGTAGAAGGTGATGGGACAGTGGAAACGGTTGAGTGAGCGAGTGCGTGATGAGTGGGAGTGGGAGTGAGGAGGCCTCTATTAAAGGAGAAGGGAAGCGGCGTTTCGTTGCACTACCGTGCACCGTGTAGGCTAATGCACCGTGCATGGCCACACGTGTCCGCTCCCGCCCCGTGCACCGCACACGCGTACCGTGAGTCACGTTTTTTTTCCCTCGTGTCTAACCATGGCGATTCAGGTGTGTACTCAGTTTTGCCCACCAACCATTGATCCTCTGTGATCTAGCGGACAAGATAACCCTTATATCTGTCGGGGGCACCCCTCTATCCATGCAAAATAATGAGTATGCCACCGGAACTTTAACAACATAAACAGATGAACTTGAATATATTTTGAAGGGTACGAAATAGAAATCCACATAGTTTAAGGGTCTAGATACGGTAAGAGAACTAAATATTATTAGTGGCCGGGCCAACACAGTGACGGGGTTGGTCGGCTAGGAGTTACTGATTCCTAAGTAAGGGGACACTAGGCCGTTCTTGACATACTCCCCTAGGAACTTGCCATAAGCAGCGTGCTTAGCCTTGGTCGCCGACTTGTTTTTTACTAGACGGGCTTTTACCGATGCCAACCGCATGCGGAATCAAGCTGGCAATCCTCGGGTTGACTCCTTTCTTACAGAAAGGGCACCTGAGCTCCCCAAGTCGAGTGCGGAAAGGGATTATCCCACTCTTGAGCTTCTTCATGACATGGCGGCTCTTGTTGTCCCTGGTCTCCTTGTCAGAGTCCATCTCACTTGAATACACCTGTACTGTATGGAATACAAACCGAAATGAGCAAAATAATAAATATATATTCCTTCCACCATTCCAAGTTACTTTCGATGTAATAACATGTCTATACAGGTTCAGCAGTTCATTACGGTCGTCTCCCCAGCTTGCTCCTAAATTAATGTGGTTTGTGTTCTTGGTAACTTATTAATAAATAAATAATGTGGATTCATTCAGAACAGACTAGATCTCTCCATGTATCGGTTCGTACGTTGCATCTAATCATTAGGACTAGATTTTTTTATGACGCCTGGATAGATTAAGCTCGAGCAGAAAATATGAAACATGTAGAAATAGATGTACCTCCAGGTACACGAGCGGAGCGTGTTCGTCGAAATCCTCGCCCTTATCGGCGCCTCCGAAGTCGTCAGCACCGGCATGCACATGGTCCCCCAAGGGGTTGAACTGCACATCCTCCTTGGCCTGTGTTGCGTGATGCTCCTTCAGATCTGCCACGTGAAGCACCACCCTGGCGGTGAAGCCCGGACACTCACCCCCACGCACTGGTTTCATGGAGAAGGTTCGTGCAAGTACGTTCAAGATTGTGGTGTTTTGCTGGATAGGGAAGAGAGAGTAGTGGATGAGTGCGAATGGAGGACCCGATGGGCTGGGTTTTTAATGCGGGGACGTTTAGGCCTCCTCGAGGGCCCCGGTTGACAGCTCTTCCGACTATGGCTGCCGCGTGGAAGGTTCGTGTGGTGGGGGCCTGACGGAAGTGAGACTGCAGGCGCGCTGCGTAGTAAAAATGGTATAGCCTGTGGTCCGTGGATGACCAGTTGCCGTGTAGTAGACTTGTAGCCTTTGCAGACTAGATTAAACATGACATGACCACTCGAACACTTTTTCATGGACGGCATCGTGTTCCTTCTTGTAGAAGTCTCGTTGAGGGAGACCTCCGTGCTGTCTCGCGTTGTCCTATGAAGGGCACGACGTGTGCAACGAGCCTCGTTGGATCACACAGGATCAACGGTTGGTGCGCACGATCCGCGTGACAGCTGTGACAACCAATAAGGGCGTAATAGACAGAGTGGGCACAGGTTTGGGCTTCTAAGAGAGAGAGAGAGAGAGGATGTTTGTTCTTATACTAAAACCACAAACAAACATGGATCAACCACTAGAGTCATTGCATGTGTGTTCTTATACTAAAACCAACATGGATCCACCAGTGGTCATTGCATGTGTGTTCTTTCCACAAACCACACATGGATCCACTAGAGTCATTGCATGTGTGTTCTTTCCACAAACCACACATGGATCAACCACTAGTCATTGCATGTGTGTTCTTTCCACAAACACACATGGATCAACCACTAGAGTCATTGCATGTGTGTTCTTATACAAACCACAAATCAACACTAGAGTCATTGCATGTGTGTTCTTTTCCACAACCACACATGGATCCACCAGTGTCATTGCATGTGTGTTCTTTCCACAAACCACATATGGATCAACCACTAGTCATTGCATGTGTGTTCTTTCCACAAACCACACATGGATCAACCACTAGAGTCATTGCATGTT